>JBAMIH010000037.1:180000-245000 GCA_038501795.1 Pseudopleuronectes americanus | reverse complement strand
GCGATAGAACATGAAGCGATAGAACATGGAGTGATAGAACATGAAGTGATAGAACATGAAGTGATAGAACAAAGTGATAGAACCAAGTGATAGAACATGAAGTGATAGAACATGAAGTGATAGAACATGAAGTGATAGAACATGAAGTGATAGAACATGAAGTGATAGAACATGAAGTGATAGAACATGAAGTGATAGAACAAAGTGATAGAACAAAGTGATAGAACATGAAGTGATAGAACATGAAGCGATAGAACATGAAGTGATAGAACATGAAGTGATAGAACATGAAGTGACAGAACAAAGTGATAGAACATGAAGCGATAGAACATGAAGTGATAGAACATGAAGTGACAGAACAAAGTGATAGAACATGAAGTGATAGAACATGAAGTGATAGAACATGAAGTGATAGAACATGAAGTGATAGAACATGAAGTGACAGAACAAAGTGATAGAACATGAAGTGATAGAACATGAAGTGATAGAACATGAAGTGATAGAACATGAAGTGATAGAACATGAAGTGACAGAACAAAGTGATAGAACATGAAGTGATAGAACATGAAGTGATAGAACATGAAGTGATAGAACATGAAGTGATAGAACATGAAGTGACAGAACAAAGTGATAGAACATGAAGCGATAGAACATGAAGTGATAGAACATGAAGTGATAGAACATGAAGTGACAGAACATGAAGCGATAGAACATGAAGTGATAGAACATGAAGTGACAGAACAAAGTGATAGAACATGAAGCGATAGAACATGAAGCGATAGAACATGAAGTGAAAGAACAAAGTGATAGAACATGAAGCGATAGAACATGAAGCGATAGAACATGAAGCGATAGAACATGAAGTGATAGAACATGAAGTGATAGAACATGAAGTGACAGAACAAAGTGATAGAACATGAAGCGATAGAACATGAAGTGATAGAACATGAAGTGATAGAACATGAAGTGATAGAACATGAAGTGACAGAACAAAGTGATAGAACATGAAGCGATAGAACATGAAGCGATAGAACATGAAGTGAAAGAACAAAGTGATAGAACATGAAGCGATAGAACATGAAGCGATAGAACATGAAGCGATAGAACATGAAGCGATAGAACATGAAGCGATAGAACATGAAGCGATAGAACATGAAGCGATAGAACATGAAGTGATAGAACAAAGTGATAGAACATGAAGCGATAGAACATGAAGCGATAGAACATGAAGTGATAGAACATGAAGCGATAGAACATGAAGCGATAGAACATGAAGCGATAGAACATGAAGCGATAGAACATGAAGCGATAGAACATGAAGCGATAGAACATGAAGCGATAGAACATGAAGTGATAGAACATGAAGCGATAGAACAAAGTGATAGAACATGAAGCGATAGAACATGAAATGATAGAACATGAAGTGATAGAACATGAAGTGATAGAACATGAAATGATAGAACATGAAGTGATAGAACTTGAAGTGACAGAACTTGAAGTGATAGAACATGAAGTGATAGAACATGAAGTGATAGAACATGAAGCGATAGAACATGAAGCGATAGAACATGAAGCGATAGAACATGAAGTGATAGAACTTGAAGTGATAGAACATGAAGCGATAGAACATGAAGCGATAGAACATGAAGCGATAGAACATGAAGCGATAGAACATGAAGCGATAGAACATGAAGTGATAGAACATGAAGTGATAGAACATGAAGCGATAGAACATGAAGCGATAGAACAAAGTGATAGAACATGAAGCGATAGAACATGAAGCGATAGAACATGAAGCGACAGAACTTGAAGTGATAGAACATGAAGTGATAGAACATGAAGTGATAGAACTTGAAGTGATAGAACATGAAGCGACAGAACAAAGTGATAGAACATGAAGTGATAGAACATGAAGCGATAGAACATGAAATGATAGAACATGAAGTGATAGAACATGAAGCGATAGAACATGAAGCGATAGAACATGAAGCGATAGAACATGAAGTGATAGAACATGAAGTGATAGAACATGAAGCGATAGAACAAAGTGATAGAACATGAAGCGATAGAACATGAAGTGATAGAACATGAAGCGATAGAACATGAAATGATAGAACATGAAGTGATAGAACATGAAGTGATAGAACATGAAGCGATAGAACATGAAGTGATAGAACATGAAGCGATAGAACATGAAGTGACAGAACATGAAGCGATAGAACATGAAGTGATAGAACATGAAGTGATAGAACATGAAGCGATAGAACAAAGTGATAGAACATGAAGCGATAGAACATGAAGCGATAGAACATGAAGCGACAGAACTTGAAGTGATAGAACATGAAGTGATAGAACATGAAGTGATAGAACTTGAAGTGACAGAACTTGAAGTGACAGAACTTGAAGTGATAGAACATGAAGCGATAGAACATGAAGCGATAGAACATGAAGTGATAGAACATGAAGCGATAGAACATGAAGTGATAGAACTTGAAGTGACAGAACTTGAAGTGATAGAACTTGAAGTGACAGAACATGAAGTGATAGAACTTGAAGTGACAGAACATGAAGTGATAGAACATGAAGCGATAGAACATGAAGTGATAGAACATGAAGTGATAGAACATGAAGTGATGTATTGTCTCATTCAGAGCCGAGGACACTGGGACATGGTCCTCGTTTCCTGACCAGTCGACTCGGACCTCCACTCCCAGCCCAGACTGGTTCTCCTGAACGTTCTCCATCATCGGTAAACAAGTCACGAGTCCAGAGAGAACCCGACTTCCTGTGGTATGAACACACACTGATTGTTGTTGTTGTTGAGAAACAGAGAGCAAACAAACAAACAGGGAATACAACTATAAAGAACAAGTCACACAGCAGCACCTGTCTGTCTGTACCCTGTCTGTACCTGTCTGTCTGTACCTGTCTGTCTGTACCTGTCTGTACCTGTCTGTCTGTACCTATCTGTCTGTACCTGTCTGTCTGTACCTGTCTGTCTGTACCTGTCTGTCTGTACCTGTCTGTCTGTACCTGTCTGTACCTGTCTGTCTGTACCTGTCTGTACCTGTCTGTCTGTACCTATCTGTCTGTACCTGTCTGTCTGTACCTGTCTGTCTGTACCTGTCTGTCTGTACCTGTCTGTCTGTACCTGTCTGTCTGTACCTGTCTGTCTGTACCTATCTGTCTGTACCTGTCTGTCCGTACCTATCTGTCTGTGCCTGTCTGTACCTGTCTGTCTGTACCTGTGTGTCTGTACCTGTCTGTCTGTACCTATCTGTCTGTGCCTGTCTGTCTGTGCAGGTGTGCTCAGTGTTTGAGTTTCCGAGCTTCCGACCCGTTCGCTCGGTTCTGTCCTCAGTGTGGCGCTGTGGTTCCTCCGTTACCTGAACAGAGACTGCCCCCTGCTGAGGGAGGACAGGTACTGCACAGTCACCTGGTCAATGTGATTTAAGGTCAGAAGGTTTAAATCAGTTGATTTAATATCTGTGATCTGTTGACAGACGGTTCTCTGTGGGTTCTGTAACACTGAGGTTCCTGTCAACACTCACACCTGTTTGATTTGTGAAGCTTCAGTCCAACAACAACTACAACCACAGGCCAGACTCACACTGCAGGTACACACACACCCACACACATCCACTGACACCGACACACACAGACCGACACACACAGACCGACACACACACACACACACACACACACACACACACACACACACATACCTAAATTAATATTTGTTGTGTAGGATCACGTGGTGTGTGTTTGCTGTGGAAGTGGGAATCCAGCTCATATCTCCACCTGTCTGACCTGTGAGAGCCGCCTGCAGCTGGTAACACACACACACACACACACACACACACACACACACACACACACACACATAAACACGCACACACAAACTGTGTAAATAACATTTCAACTTGGTTTATCTGATTCATCTGCAGACATCTAACTGATGTTTCGTTGTGTGTGTGTGTGTGTATGTGTGTGTATGTGTGTGTGTGTGTGTGTGTCTGTGTTATGCAGGAGGTGTGTGTTGGTAACAGCGCCCCCTCTGTCCCTTCTGAAGACAGCAGGAGGTTGACCTGCTCCAGATGTAAACGTTTAAACCACAGTGATGCCAGATACTGCGACTGGTGCGGCTCCAAGGTGAGAACTCACCCACAGAGTGAAGCATTGTGGGATACGTAGTGACACGGTGCATGTTTGTAGTCCGGTCATGCAGCCAGCTGTGTGATGTGTCGGCGATGTGGAGCGAGTTCACACCCGAACGCCGTCTACTGTGCGACCTGTGGCACACCCCTGGATGCACCGGCCCCGCCCACAACCTGCAGTGACATCACACGTGCTGTGGCTCCCCACCAGGTGGGCTGAACCTCTGACATCACTAACACCTCATGATCCAGGGTCACCCAATAAGAGGCTGTTGTGTACTTGTGAACAGGCTTCAGCCTCGACTTCCCATGATGCAACCTGGCAGGCCACCCGCTCGGCCCCTAGTGCGAAGTTAGCTCCGCCCCCTGTGGACCAGTCCACTCAGACGGTTGGACTCTATTACCCATCAGCCACTGTGCTCCAAAGGAAGGACCAGCAGAGGGCGCTGCAGCTCAGCAGTCAGCAGTCAGGCAGAGACCGGCAACCACCTGTGACCGCCATCAGCCCGGGCAGAGGTCAAATACTTCTCATACTACAGATACTACAGATAGTACTGATACTGTTGCCGCTGATAATAATACTGCGTCTCGTACTCGTACTAATACTCCCTCGTGTCTTGTGACCTGCTCCTGTCTTCAGGTTACTGGAGGAGGCAGCTGGATCATGTGTGTGCTCACCTGAGGAGCTATGCTCAGAACAACGCCCCCTTCAGGACTGTGCTGGGAGAGCCTCGTCTGGGTCGGGTACGTGTCCCTGTCCCACATGTCCCCTGAGGGTCGTCCCTGTGCAGTGTGTTGACTCCTCAGGTGTCTCCTCCTCCTGCAGATGGTTTCTGCTCTGGTTCAACAGGATGGTTATGAAGTCAGTTTGACCCTCAGCTTCGTCTCAGCCGCACAGGAAGCAACACAGGTCTGTTTCAAACCCCCCCGCATGTTGTCATGTTGTCATGTTGTCATGTTGCGTCAGGGGAACGTGAGGTGACGGAGTGTGTGTTGTCTCAGGTGCGTCCTGAGGCTGATGATGCTCCTCCTGCAGCTGGCTGCGTTGGACCAGCAGGTGGCGCTGAGACGCTGAGCAGCGTTACAGAGCGGCTCACCAGCAGTCGCAGAACAACCGGTTCGTACACTTTGTGATTATTTATTGGAACATTTATACCCTTGATTATCTGCAATGTCACCACTAGATGTCACTGAATCCTTCACACTAATCCCTGAAGAGCTGGATTTGGTTTATTGACTAAATTGTCAAATAATTTTAAATAATTCACAATTTGTTTGTGTCTGACAGGAAGTGATCGGACCACAGGTCTGATGAAACCCCCCAAAGCAAACCTGACACCCAAACCTCCGGTAAGGTCCTCCAGCAGCTGGGCAGGTGTGTGTCCAGGTGTGTGTCCAGGTGTGTGTTCAGGTGTGTGTCCAGGTGTGTGTTCAGGTGTGTGTTCAGGTGTGTGTTGAGGTGTGTGTCCAGGTGTGTGTTCAGGTGTGTGTTGAGGTGTGTGTTCAGGTGTGTGTCCAGGTGTGTGTTCAGGTGTGTGTTCAGGTGTGTGTCCAGGTGTGTGTTCAGGTGTGTGTTCAGGTGTGTGTCCAGGTGTGTGTTCAGGTGTGTGTTCAGGTGTGTGTCCAGGTGTGTGTTCAGGTGTGTGTTCAGGTGTGTGTCCAGGTGTGTGTTCAGGTGTGTGTTCAGGTGTGTGTCCAGGTGTGTGTTCAGGTGTGTGTTCAGGTGTGTGTTCAGGTGTGTGTTCAGGTGTGTGTCAGGTGTGTGTTCAGGTGTGTGTTGAGGTGTGTGTTCAGGTGTGTGTTCAGGTGTGTGTCAGGTGTGTGTTCAGGTGTGTGTTGAGGTGTGTGTTGAGGTGTGTGTCCAGGTGTGTGTTCAGGTGTGTGTTGAGGTGTGTGTTGAGGTGTGTGTTGAGGTGTGTGTTCAGGTGTGTGTTGAGGTGTGTGTTGAGGTGTGTGTTCAGGTGTGTGTTGAGGTGTGTTCAGGTGTGTGTTGAGGTGTGTTGGTGTGTGTTCAGTTGTGTGTTCAGGTGTATGTTGAGGTGTGTTGGTGTGTGTTCAGGTGTGTTGGTGTGTGTTCAGTTGTGTGTTCAGTTGTGTGTTGAGGTGTGTGTTCAGGTGTGTGTTGAGGTGTGTGTTGAGGTGTGTTCAGGTGTGTGTTGAGGTGTGTTGGTGTGTGTTCAGTTGTGTGTTCAGGTGTATGTTGAGGTGTGTTGGTGTGTGTTCAGTTGTGTGTTCAGGTGTGTGTTGAGGTGTGTGTTGAGTGTGTTGGTGTGTGTTCAGTTGTGTGTTCAGGTGTGTGTTCAGGTGTGCTGAGGTGTGTGTTCAGGTGTTTGTTCAGGTGTGTGTTCAGGTGTGTGTTGAGGTGTGTTGGTATGTGTTCAGTTGTGTGTTCAGTTGTGTGTTGAGTGTGTTGGTGTATGTTCAGTTGTGTGTTCAGGTGTGTGTTCAGTTGTGTGTTCAGGTGTGTGTTGAGGTGTGTGTTCAGTTGTGTGTTGAGGTGTGTGTTCAGTTGTGTGTTCAGGTGTGTGTTGAGGAGTGTTGGTGTGTGTTCAGGTGTGTGTTGAGGTGTGTTGGTGTGTGTTCAGTTGTGTGTTGAGGTGTGTGTCAGTTGTGTGTTCAGGTGTGTGTTGAGGTGTGTTGGTGTGTGTTCAGTTGTGTGTTCAGGTGTGTGTTGAGGTGTGTTGGTGTGTGTTCAGTTGTGTGTTCAGGTGTGTGTTGAGGTGTGTTGGTGTGTGTTCAGTTGTGTGTTCAGGTGTGTGTTGAGGTGTGTTGGTGTGTGTTCAGTTGTGTGTTCAGGTGTGTGTTGAGGTGTGTTGGTGTGTGTTCAGTTGTGTGTTCAGGTGTGTGTTGAGGTGTGTTGGTGTGTGTTCAGTTGTGTGTTCAGGTGTGTGTTGAGGTGTGTGTTGATGTGTGTGTTGATGTGTGTTCAGTTGTGTGTTCAGTGTGTGTGTTGAGGTGTGTTGGTGTGTGTTCAGTTGTGTGTTCAGTTGTGTGTTGAGGTGTGTTGGTGTGTGTTCAGTTGTGTGTTCAGGTGTGTGTTGAGGTGTGTTGGTGTGTGTTCAGTTGTGTGTTCAGGTGTGTGTTGAGGTGTGTTGGTGTGTGTTCAGGTGTGTGTTGAGGTGTGTGTTGATGTGTGTGTTGAGTGTGTGTTCAGTTGTGTGTTCAGTTGTGTGTTGAGGTGTGTGTTCAGTTGTGTGTTCAGGTGTGTGTTGAGGTGTGTTGGTGTGTGTTCAGTTGTGTGTTCAGGTGTGTGTTGAGGTGTGTTGGTGTGTGTTCAGGTGTGTGTTGAGGTGTGTGTTGATGTGTGTGTTGATGTGTGTTCAGTTGTGTGTTCAGTTGTGTGTTGAGGTGTGTGTTCAGTTGTGTGTTCAGGTGTGTGTTGAGGTGTGTTGGTGTGTGTTCAGTTGTGTGTTCAGGTGTGTGTTGAGGTGTGTTGGTGTGTGTTCAGGTGTGTGTTGATGTGTGTGTTGATGTGTGTGTTGATGTGTGTTCAGTTGTGTGTTCAGTTGTGTGTTGAGGTGTGTGTTCAGTTGTGTGTTCAGGTGTGTGTTGAGGTGTGTTGGTGTGTGTTCAGTTGTGTGTTGAGGTGTGTGTTCAGTTGTGTGTTCAGGTGTGTGTTGAGGTGTGTGTTCAGTTGTGTGTTCAGGTGTGTGTTCAGTTGTGTGTTCAGGTGTGTGTTGAGGTGGAACCACCTGAAGTCTGTTTCTTACCAGTTGGGTCAGAAATGAAAGCTCCTCTCTGATTGGTCGCTGCAGGTGAAGGACGTCCAGCTGCTGAAGGAGCTGGCTCCAGGTCGAGGTCACATCGGTGTCATCCAGCAGCTCCTGGATCAGGTACGAGTGTCTGCAGCCAATCAGCAGCAGCAGAAGGAAGTGGTTGATGCTGACCTGTGTGTTCTCTGACCACCAGGGGGCGGACCCCTCCTGCTGTGGTAGTGATGGCCGACACGCCCTTGCCGTTGCTGCGGTTCATGGTCACAGTGAAGTTCTTCCTCTTCTGGTGCAGCGAGGAGCTGATGTGGACCAGCAGTCAGGACGGTAGGTGTCCGGTCTCCTGCAGGGGGCGCTGCTTCCCTTGTTTCTGTGCTGCTCAGTGAAGGGGATGTGTTGGTCTTCCTCAGGATGAAGAACACAGCTCTGCATGAAGCTGCAGCTCAGGGTCCTGAAGGTCTGAAGTGTGCTGAGGTCCTGCTCAGGTACCACACACCTGTACACACACACACACACACACACACACTGCTAATAAAGATGGATGCCTTGATCGCCCCCTAGTGTCGGGCCTCAGTACAGATCCTAAACTCCTCCTCCTCCATGTGAGCAGACGGGACATGAACCAAACTGAAAAGTCCAAGAAGTTAAATAATCGTCTGTAAAGATGTTTCTGATCAGTTTGGTTCAATCAGTTATTTGATGATATGAAAACAGGGTCGTGATGATTGACAGCTGACACTGACTGAGATGAGATATTTTGCTTTCATTTCTACAGGATGTTATATTCGTATATAAAGTCTATAACGCTCTATTGCTCCTCCCCCTCAGCTGCAGGGCCAGTGTGAGGCGGAGGAACGCCGCCGGTCAGACGCCGTACGACACCGCGGCGAGCTCCGGCCACAACAACATGGCGTCTCTGCTGGGAGCTCAGACTGGACTGGTTCTACTGGACAAACTGAGGAAACACAAACTGGACCTGGACGTTTTCTGATGAATTAGTTGAAACATGTCGGATTGAGAACAGCTGAGAACTCTGAGCTTTAGTTTTTATGTTTAGCTTCTTTTGCTCCGTTCATCTTGAATCCTTGAGATCCTCTGGAAGGAGACTTGGACCTGATCCAGATTCTAAACACTAAGACAGAGCTTGAGAAAGTTAGTGTAGAGATGTGCTTTATAAATAAAGATGTGATTTATTATTATTAAATGCTCCTGTAAGAGCTGTATTAACACCCACTGGGACAAAGAGGAGGAGAGAGGAAGCTACAGCTGCCCTCAGTGTAGAGAGACCTTCACACCGAGGCCTGTCCTGGTGAAAAACACCATGTTAGCTGATTTAGTGGAGGAGCTGAAGAAGACTGGACCCCAAGCTGCTCCTGCTGATCACTGCTATGATGGACCTGGAGATGTGGCCTGTGATGTCTGCACTGGTAGAAAACTGAAAGCTCTCAAGTCCTGTTTGAATTGTTTGGCCTCTTATTGTGAAAAACACCTCCAGCCTCATCTTCAGGCAGCTCCATTGAAGAAGCACAAGCTGGTGGAGCCCTCGGAGAAGCTCCAGGAGAACATCTGCTCTCGTCAGGTGATGAAGATGAAGCTTCTAGTTCGAGCCGGTCCAGGTTCGTCTTAGACTTGAACTCAGTGAAGATAAAACTTCATTTGACCTTTTCACTGTGTCAGTGGATTCGACTTAAAGTAACAAGGGCTGTGTTTATTGTACAGGCAAAGTGCTGGTCTGTCTCTTTTAGTGCAATATCTCTACCACAGGACTGGCTGGTGCAGTGGAAGTTCACTTGTTGATTTGTGGTTTGCTGTGGCACTGGTGTGTTTTGTGTTGGGGTTAATATGTGTGTATAGGTTGTTACTCACAATGACAGACTTCCAGTGCAGTAGCCTGCTGACTGGTGTCCACACCACTGCAACAACTTTTAATTAAGTTTGAATAAACCAGTCTGTTATGGCACTTTGACTCACACTGACTCTTTATCACTGAAGTTCACCTGCACTGACATTCAAGACTAAGAGTCACTTTAGTTCTGCTGCTATAGGTCTAGAAGGTCGGGGTCACATGACACATGGAGCTTCTCCTTCCTCTTCTCCATCGTTATCACATCAAAGATATTAACATCTCATCAATTCATGTGACTGACTTCACTTCTTCTCCGGAGTCCCTTTGCCTCCTGGTCCACATCCTGGATTATGATGGAGGATCGAGAATCAGAGATCCTGATCTTCATGGTGGATCCTGATCTTCATGGTGGATCCTGATCTTCATGATGGATCCTGATCTTCATGATGGATCCTGATCGTGATGGTGGATCCTGATCGTGGACCATGATCACATCAAGTCTGCTTGATATATAATATTTCTCCTCAGACACTCAACCATTACTGACGTTAATCCATCAGGTCATTGAGCTTCAGTTCTGCTACAAAGTGTTGATTCTAATCAAAGCTGTGAATCCTTTGATCTTCTGATGTCCTCTGTTAACGGGACATCTGTGGACTAGTGTCCGTCCTGGGAGACGCTTCCTCACATGTGTCTCTGAGGTTTCTACCTTCTCCACCTGGTGAAGGGCTCAGGAGTTTGACTCTTGTTGAAGAACAGAGGACGTCTCACCTGGTTAAAGACCATGAGACAAACTGGGATTTATGAATATGAGACTATACAAATAAAATGTGACTAAAGTTCTACTCACAAATGGATTATATCAAAAATTTCATTTTTAAAATTTGTATTAGAAATGTTTCCATGAATGTCTGCTTATGACAAAACAAAATGTTTATATTTATGTCTGTATATGACAAGGTAAATACAGTTAATAAAATTAACCCTAAATTTCCAGTTTATTCCCATGGAAAGTTTGAATATTCCCTGAGTTGTGTGATCCTGATCCTCAATGAACTGATTCTTTGTTCTTTTCCACATGTGAGACGGAGGTGAAACTAACCGGTTGTGTTTCCATGAACTCACTGAACTTTACTGATGAAACGATCAATGACCTCAGAGCGTCCACAGGTCCACTTCACTGGTTGGATTCACAGAGCATCAGTATTATGGGATGTTTGGTCACATTGTAAATGTGGAACCTGGTTTGTTTTCATCACGGCTCATCTCTGTAAAGTGTGAATCCACTCGTCCTCATTGTATTTACATATTTAGTGAACGGGCTTATTGACCTGCTGCTGTGTAGGTTTCTGTTCTTCCTGATTCTCCTGATCTGACCCAGGTCCACTGGAGAGTCCTGATCTGACCCAGGTCCACTGGAGAGTCCTGATCTGACCCAGGTCCACTGGAGAGTCCTGGTCTGACCCAGGTCCACTGGAGAGTCCTGATCTGACCCAGGTCCACTGGAGAGTCCTGATCGAGTCCCTGAGGGTTCGTTCAGCCGCTCTCAATTCAGAATCCACTAGAGGTCAGTGTTTCACATCTGTCTCGTTTTATTTCATGTAAAACCTTTGAAATCAAACAGCTGTTCCTGTCTGTTTCCTGTAGAGGGCGACAGTTTCACACCTCCAGGAACAGTGACTGTCCCACAGCTCCCCCTGCTGGACAAACCGCAAAAATAGAAAATATTTTGTCTGTAAAAACATTTTAACTTTTGATTTTAATGACTCAAACATTCAGATGTTTAACTGACGATTGAAAGAAACAAGTTCAGACAACAACAAAGTCACAACTTTTATGAACAAGAAAAACTAGAAACTAGAAGCTTCATCCCGATTGGCTGTCCCCAGCAGTCACATGTCTCGTCCCTGGCTCTGCTCCTCAGCCTCAGCGTCTCAGCCGGAGGAAGAAGGCGTGGCGGCACTCGGTGCTGTCCACCGGGTAGTACTTATCATAGAAGTCCAGGATGTACTCTTCAGCCTTGAATCCAAACTTCTGGTACAACAGCATGGCAGGATTACTGGCCGACACGTGGAGCGTCACGTCCTTCCCCATGCACGTCTGAAACACACACCCACACATGTGACTACTAACACACACCCACACATGTGACCACTAACACACACCCACACATGTGACCACTAACACACACCCACACATGTGACCACTAACACACACCCACACAGAGTTCCAACGTTGTTAATGGAACTGGACATTATATTTGATCTCGACTCTTCGCTCTACAGTCAAGTCGTCACATTATTCGACTTTTAAGATCGACTGTCACTACTAATGAAAAAATCCTAAACAACACAACAATGCAAACTCGCAGTTAGCATTTGTCAGTTGACCAAACAGACGCAGCAGAGCAACACTAAACAACAACTGTTTTCTCTCTTATGTAAAAAGGTATTTCTGTATTCCTCTCCCAGGTACAATCACCCAGTGAGTAGAGACTGTACACGTCTCTGGAACAGGTGACTCAAGCCCTCCAGGACACCACGCCCTCTGTTTGACCTGTGACCCCAGTGACGACCCCAGTGACAACCCCCGCCGCTCACCTGGATGAGGTGGTAGATCATGAAGGTGCCGATGCCGGCTCTCCTCCACTCAGGGTGGACCTGCAGGAAGGAGATGTAGGCCTCGTTGTACTTCACGTCCGGCACCATGAAACCGAAGCCGATCACGACCTTCTGGTAGAGGACGACCACGCTGAAGTCCGGGTACTGCAGACACTCGGAGAGGTCCACACCTGGAGGAGGACAGGCGGGGTTAGAGACAGATAGATGGGGGGGCAGCTGTGGGTGAGTAGGATGCATCTGAGCTACCTGGCCAGAAGCTGTCGTGACACATGGCGTTGACGGAGGGGATGTGGTTGGGGCGGACGTAGCAGTAGTCGATGGGGGCGTTGGGCTCCGGGACCCAGTCGGGCTCGGCTCGGTGAGGGTGAGCTCGGATCTCTGCCAACAACCGGAGCTTCACCGGACGACTCTCGTAATCCCTCCTGAAGAACAACAGAGTTACAGATCTTCTTCTCCTGCTGAGGAGACTCAACGTTCTGGAGAAACTGTACCTGATGAAGGGTTTCAGGGTTCTGGACGTGTACGGACTCTTGATGCTCTGGTCCAAACTTCCCTCGGCTCCCATCAGCCGGTGCCAGAAGGACACAGACGGCTGCTGGACGCCTCGTCTGCTGGAGACGTTGGTCTGGACACAAACACAGTTCAGATTTCACAAGACCAGATCTCCCAAGGCAACACAGACGTGATGATCAGCAGCTGATTCCAGGTCAGTGATCTGATGAACGTACCTGGAAGCGATCGAGAACTCGCAGCTCGTGGCTGTTGGTGCAGTACTTCCCCATGACTCCACCCCCCATCGGTGTCCCCGCCTCCTGGGCACCATAGATCCCTCCCACCAGGCTGAGGGTGGCGTTGACTGCCCGGTCGATGTCCAGCAGGGGGAGCCCTCTCTGCCTCTTGGCCTGGCGGATCAGCAGCTTCCTGTGGAGGCGTTTTGCCTGCGGCGTGACGGCGAGCGCCAGCGGGCAGGCGTCCAGCCGGCGCAGCAGCATCCGCTCCTCGTAGAGAGTGAGAGCTGCGTAGCGAGGATTCTGGGAGACGCCACCGGACCCGTCTGCTTTGTCAGGATGAGGAATCCTCCGCCGCTCAGGACCTCCAGCACCAACCCCGGCAGAGAGAGGCAGACCTTCACCTCGTCCCGCCGGCTCCTCAAAGTCGTCCTCGTGCTCACGGCCGTCCTCCTCCTCGCTGTCGGCTTCACGCTTGATGTGAGGAGGTGCTGGGCGGAGCTTCTTACGGGCGACCAGGCTGGCACTGGGAGGAGGAATGTACTCCATCCCAGGGTCGATCATTCCCTCCGTCTCCAGCTCCTCGTCGTCTGGAGGTACAGACCAAACACCATCAGTGCTCACACCTTGTTACAACTCACATGAAGAAGAAACCACGTGAACTCACCGTGGAACAGCGCCTGCGGAGGCATGGCGTCCGGGATGAGGTCGGCCTCTGACAGCAGGCTGGGTGTCGCTGACTGAGACGCCGGCGTCCCCGGGGCGGAGAAGTCGGGTGAAGGTGATGGTGAAGGGCTGGTGAGTGGGGTTTGGTCTGAAGAGCTGAGGGAGGAGAAGTCAATGACCTCACCCTTCTCCAGGATGAGATCGGTCCGGCGCCCGGTGGTGCCGCTGCGCCCTCCGCCCAGTTTGACGGGCGTGGAGGAGGCGCTGCGGTCGGTGTAGCCTCCCACCGCCTCCTTCTGCGCCCGCCGGATGTCTTTGGCCTCCTGTGTGCGAGAGCGCTTCTCCTTCAGCTGCATGGCGTTCTCCACCGGGTTCCTGGCTCCACGTTTCCTCAGACCCTCCACGGTGATGATCGGGTCCACCACAGGTTTGGAGGCTGAAAGGAAACAAGTTCAATTTGGTTATTTGACCTGTTTGAATTTGAATTAACATCCGTGGGCGAGAGCTCCTGGTACCTTTAGTCTTCGTGGTGGATTTTTCCACCTCTGGTCTCAGGGTCGGAGGTCGATTCTGGACCAGCTTCCACCAGCCGGGTTCCCCAAACTCCTGAGCTCCAGAGCGGAAGAAGGTGGGACTACCGACCGACAGGCAGCCGGCCACCGTGCTCCACCAGGTCGACGTCTTCTTCCTGTGGAGTCAGAACCTCATCACACCTGCACTGAACCCTGGGGGGGGGGAGACTTCAAACTAACCTTGTTCCCAGCAGGAAGTTCCAGTGTCGACCAATGAAAGCACAGATATCCTCCTTCCACCTGAAGTAACCCTGACGACCCGTTCCCTCCAGAGACAGATTGTACATGGCCAACATCACCACCTGACAAGAAGACACAACATCACCACCTGACAAGAAGACACAACATCACCACCTGACAAGAAGACACAACATCACCACCTGACAAGAAGACACAACATCACCACCTGACAAGAAGACACAACATCACCACCTGACAAGAAGACACAACATCACCACCTGACAAGAAGACACAACATCACCACCTGACAAGAAGACACAACATCACCACCTGACAAGAAGACACAACATCACCACCTGACAAGAAGACACAACATCACCACCTGACAAGAAGACACAACATCACCACCTGACAAGAAGACACAACATCACCACCTGACAAGAAGACACAACATCACCACCTGACAAGAAGACACAACATCACCACCTGACAAGAAGACACAACATCACCACCTGACAAGAAGACACAACATCACCACCTGACAAGAAGACACAACATCACCACCTGACAAGAAGACACAACATCACCACCTGACAAGAAGACACAACATCACCACCTGACAAGAAGACACAACATCACCACCTGACAAGAAGACACAACATCACCACCTGACAAGAAGACACAACATCACCACCTGACAAGAAGACACAACATCACCACCTGACAAGAAGACACAACATCACCACCTGACAAGAAGACACAACATCACCACCTGACAAGAAGACACAACATCACCACCTGACAAGAAGACACAACATCACCACCTGACAAGGAGACACAACATCACCACCTGACAAGAAGACACAACATCACCACCTGACAAGAAGACACAACATCACCACCTGACAAGAAGACACAACATCACCACCTGACAAGAAGACACAACATCACCACCTGACAAGAAGACACAACATCACCACCTGACAAGAAGACACAACATGGACATGAGGACTGGGGGACATGAGGACTGGAGGACATGAGGACTGGGGGACATGAGGACATGAGGACTGGAGGACATGAGGACTGGAGGACATGAGGACATGAGGACATTTACCTGCTGCCAGGTGAGTCTCATCCGGTCGAAGCTCTCCTTCCCGTCCTCGGAGCACTCGCAGCAGAGGAACTTGAAGAAGTTGTCTCCCTTCAGGTAACTGGGCTGTTCCCCGCGGAGCTGAGCTGCACAGGAAACACAACTCGTCCATCATCGTGCAGACACACTAAACAAACAGCTGCAGCTCAACACCTGCTCTGCTCGGAGCGCTCTGATTGGCTGTCTCACCTGCAGGCGTCCACTTGTGGCAGCGGTCGCAGTAGAAGGACATGTCCTCGCAGGCCCAGCTGCCGTCGGCCTCCTCGCCCACGTCACTGGTCAGAGAGTCTCCACTCTGGTCATGTGACAGATCCACCGAGCCCTGGTCCTCCGACTCCACGATGAGCAGCGTCTCGCCCTCCACCTCCCCCTCCTCCAGACCCTCAGAGGCCTCGTCCTCCCCCGCCCCCAGCGGCTCACTGCTGCTGTCCATCACTGGGCCTCTGGTTCCCAGAATCCACCTGGAGGTGTGGACAGAGAGAGACGGGTCAGGAGGCGTGTCCTGACCCTGAGAGGCGGCTCTGCAGCTGGAGAACATCTGTCTGACCTTACCTGACTCAGTGCTGCTCCTGTGGGCGGAGCTCTGTCTCTCTCCTCCTTCAGGCGTCGGCCCAGAATCTTCTGCTCCTCCAACCTCCTCAGATTCTCCTTCTTCCTCTCCCAGCGCTCCAGGTCCCTGACCACACCTTGGTGGAGCCGCTGCAGAGACACTTCCAGATTATATATACACACATGTATATATATACATACTTGTATACATGTGTGTGTATATATATATACATGTATGTAGTAGTAACAGGTCGGTAGTGTAAAACCTCCTGAATCATTAAAATACAAACTAACAAACCTCACGACACTGAAGTGAATCTAATGAACAGTCCACATGAGGCAGGAAACACTGACCTTCAAAATAAAGTTAGAGGAAGCAGTGAGAGGAGGTTCTGATTCTCAGACCATCAGAACCATCAGAACCATCAGAACTTTATTTCATCAGGTTTACAGTCGAGCTGGTTTCTATGGTAACAAGACAAAAGCAGCTCATCGAATAATTCTGAAGACAACTTTTATTTTGAAAAGCCAGTTTGACCTGCCTGAGCATCGTGTCTGTGTTTGTTTGTTTGTTTGTTTGTTTGTTACCGAGTTAATTAAAACGATGATGCAGCTTCTCCGTTCAACAGCGTCACAGTTGATCGTGAAACGGTGAAACGGTCACTTAACGTCCGGTGACCTCCCGCTCATTAACATGCTAACTGTTAGCGCTGGCCCGGCTCGGCTCGGCTTGGCTCGGCTCACCTGTCGGTCCCAGGCCTGGTTGAGGTGAACGGCGGCCACGGTGCTGAGCGTCAGAACCACAGACACAGCGAGCGCCAGCCTGGAGGCTGCAGACATCACGTTAGCTTCCGCTCGCTAGCTTCCTGCTAACTGCTGCTGCGGCTTCTTCTACTGCGGCACTGTGCTGACCTGTCGGAGGAGCGCCCCCACCGGTCAGCACCGGCACTGCACCACTCTCTGGATAAACCATCCTGTCATGGATAAATTCAGGATTATATATATACATCAGGGACTGTATATAAAGAAGATCAGTGACTGTATATACAGATGATCAGTGACTGTATATAAAGAAGATCAGGGACTGTATATAAAGAAGATCAGTGACTGTATATAAAGAGGATCAGTGACTGTATATAAAGAAGATCAGTGACTATATATAAAGAGGATCAGTGACTGTATATAAAGAAGATCAGTGACTGTATATAAAGAGGATCAGTGACTGTATATAAAGATGATCAGTGACTGTATATAAAGATGATCAGTGACTGTGTATAAAGAGGATCATTGACTGTATATAAAGATGATCAGTGACTGTATATAAAGAGGATCAGTGACTGTGTATAAAGATGATCAGTGACTGTATATAAAGAGGATCAGTGACTGTATATAAAGAGGATCAGTGACTGTATATAAAGATAGGGTATATAAAACACGACCTGTAATTTGGACAGTATTTTCAGTGGCAGGTTTAGGTAATACTTTGTTAATCCAAACAGAAGAACAAACTGGAAAGATGAAGTAAGTTTTATTGATCAAGTAACATAAATAGGACAAACGTTTCACTGTACATAGAACCTGGAAAGCAAAGTAAAAATAAATAGTGTCACATTAATAAATTAAATGCATGAAAGGGACCAGTTGACGTTGCCTCGGAGTCGGTGTGACGAGACGCTGAGCTGTGTTCATCTCCGATGGCGACGGTGCAGTTTCATGAATATTTACACACATTTTTTACACATGTTCTCAGGTTCAGTAGCTTTCAGCTCTTCACATTCTTATTTTCAAACAATTCAGTAAGTTCAGCAACAATTTAAAAAACTACCAAAAGCAAAAAGCAGCGGCTGATTATTAAAAACCTTTAGTTACATGTTACAACAGCATCGTCACAGCTATCGACGTTTCTTTAACATGTTTCAGTATCAAATACTTCAGTCAGTTACAAAAATATCACACTTTGTTTACACCAGCGTCTTCACTTCATAACATCGAGACGTCAGTGAACGCAGCAGCTCTCAACCTTCAGCTCAGCTCCTCAGAACCAGATCAAACCAGACTGAACCAGACTGAACCAGACTGAACCAGATCAAACAGAGTGAACCAGATCGAACCAGACTGAACCAGACTGAACCAGATCAAACCAGAGTGAACCAGATCGAACCAGACTGAACTTCACTTCACTCTCTATCACTTCTTTTCTACTGAAGTTAGCATGTTAGTGTGTTATAACCTCTGGTTTGTGGTCAGAGAACATCGTCACCAGAAGATCCCTCAGATTGTTTATAATTCAAAGAACAGTCGCATCTGCAGATCTGAGCTCTCATTCGATTTGAATATTTAAACCAAAAATTACAAGAATCAGAATGATTCACAGTTCCGGAATTTTCATTACGAGTTTCACTCACTAGATGTTCAGGAGCTTTAGACCATATTATGTGTACTTCATTCAGATATGAACCACCCTCCTTGAAATTATCAGAAAATAAACATCTTCACTTCACTGCTTATTCCATCTGCTGCTGAAGCTCCTGTGATATGATGAAAAGCTCCAGAACAGCTCCTGAACAGACATTTGAGCAATGTTCGGCCAAATTTAAGTCTGATTTGATTTAAGTCAGATTTTATTGTCAGAAAACGTTAAGATTATCTCGCAACTGAATCTCCAGCAGACGAGAGATTTCTGATCACTGAGCTGAAACTCCAGATGAACCCTCCAGGCTGAGAGCTGCTGGACCTCCGGCCTCGATCCAACGTGACGCTCCATCAGTTTCACTGTCACGTGCATACAATCACGGCCGGAGCGCCTGAGAGACGCCGGCTGGAAGTGAAGTGGAAACCAAAATAATTCTACGTCCTCTGGACACAAATGCTGCAGGTTCTCCGGCGTGTAGCACCAGACTATAACTAACATCCTGGTGGCTACAGCTTTCATAGTCCAGCCCTGTGTCTCACACACACACATGCACGCACACACACACACACGCACACACATGCACGCACACACCAGAACATGACAAACATGTAAATGAGAAACGAAAAAACTGATGTAAACATTATTGTAGTAAACCAACATCCTGAGACTATTGCGTTGTCGGCTCGTCGCTGCACTGAAGCTTAAGTTGTGTTATTCTGTTGGTTCTTGCATCGCCTCTTAATGACGCCATGTCAGCATCCTTTTCCTGTTGCCAAGGCAACAAATAATGTTCCCCCATCCAAACATATACTTGCTTTTAATCTACACAAACATTTACTCAATGATTGTGTCATTACTTATGTATTTAATCGTACTGCAACTAATGAAGTTGACAACTAGGGTTTAATTCCGACATGAATCATCAGAGGACACCAGGAGGTATCGACTCAGATGAGCAGCACTCGTCTTCCAGTAAGAGGACCTCCGGCCCAAGACATAGTTAATGGACTTGAATTATACCAATTGAAAAATAAATGTTAAAGCTGAGGTGAGAACATGGATTCATGGGTCATACTTCATTTCCCATGATGCCACTGGATTTAGTCTTCCATGAGAGCCTTCCTTGCCTTGACCCACTTGGTCTGTTTTAGTGTTTCCTAAACCAACGAGAGCAAGCTGTGCGTTTATCTACTCGTTAAACCTGCTAGTGTTAGCCTGTCCTGACAGCTAGCTTAGAACCCACAGTAGTAACTAAGGCTAAGAGTCAGCACATCATTAGCTTATATACTTATTTGTTAGTTTAGGCTAATGTTAGCGGTCCTTCCAACATAACCCAAGACAGAGTTAGCTAGCTGTAACTCCAAGAAACTCATGGAACTACTCATGGAGCAAATATTAATTTAATTGGCTAGCTAACGAAAATGTGCCGGTGACGGTCGTCATTTCATAACTTGAATTACTGTATATTCATATCTGACCTGTTCTTCACTGCTCTGAAGAACAAAGGTTGGTGTAGCAACCATGAGTATGTGACTGTGTAGTTAAAAGCAAGTATAAGAGCGTCAAGCATACTTCACTGTATAAAGACCAAGTCAACACCAGATGCTGATTGGATGACACATGTCCATTAGAAATTTGTATAGGGAAAACTAGAAACATGCTTTTTATAGAAATCAAGTGAAAGCTGTGATCACGAGGATGAAGTGAACATGAGAAGAGACACTCGACTAAACATGAACAATCCATCGAAGCCTAATATCAGATCAGGAAGGAAGTGATGACAACAATCAAAAGATTCTGTCTCAACGTTTCAGTCAATTCGCAAACTGATGAACATTTATGTTGTTTACATTTTCTTGATGTTTGATAATTCACTCTCCTTTTAATTAAATTCACCCACATCACAGATTGTTCTGATCCATGTCCAGGACAGGTTTAGCCTAGCTTAGCACAAAGACAGGAAACAGTGAGTTTACCTCCATCAAAAGAGAGAAAGAAGTAGAATGACAGTTAGCTAGTTCGTGTCGTCCGGGGACTTTGGCTCCAGTGTGAAACGCATTAACTGTCTGTGAACTGTCCGTCATGTCTCTATCGATGAGAAGTTTATACTAGTGCAGCGTAGTGACACAGCTAATAAGCTAGGATATCATTCTCCATTTTGGGCTCTAACGCATTGTACACAGATCCTCCATCTCAGATTTAAGGGTCAAGTGTTCCAGGTTTTGGTAGCTAGCATGCTAGCTCACCAACTGGATTTTGTTGACTAGAGCCAGGGGGGAAAACCTAGATCTTTAGCTAACTGGACCAATACACTAATATTTCAATCTTAATATCGAAGAAGCCTTTGAAAGATGCTAACAAGAAGAGGCAACGTGTACAACAAGCACCTGGTTGGTCTGTTGTACTATGCTAGGCTTAGAAGTCCTGGACCAAAAGGTGAAATGACAACATCAAGTGACTTCTAGGGTCAAACATGGTTGATGTTAGCCTAACGTGGCGTTTTGGTTACATGGTGATGTTGAGGAACCTTTGATTCTGAAGGCTGGTGTACGATAAGCTACTAGACACACACACACACAAACAGAGTGAACACTTCAAAACACACACAAACAAAAAAACGTTTTCCCTTGAGAGTCCTTCCTGACAGCTTCAGGTGCTGAGGATCCACGGTCCGGTGGAAGCGCTGCTGCACCTGGACATAACAGAGCGTCTTCACAAAGTTCTCCCGCCAATGAAGAGTCATGATTGCTAAACCTACACAGACACAAACATCCCCGTTCCCTTCGTCTTGTATTCATTATTTAAGGTAGTTCAGGTGAAGTCAAAACTGAGGAAGGAAGGAATCCTTGTGTTGAATCCAGTTGTTCGATGGCCGAGAAGTCATCCAACTAAAGCCAGAAGCCTTACGTTCGTTCAGCGGGGAACTTGCTGCTGGGACTGACTGGAGATCAGGTGCTTTCACTACAGTCCTGTGATGGATGACATCGTTTGGTGGCGATATCTTCAACGCAGACAGCAACATGCAGCACAAGCTTGGCAGATCAAAAAAATCCAGATCTCCAGGTAATGTGTTGAAAAAGAAAGAGGAGAAAGTGAAAAGGGAAAGGAGGCCGCGATGCGTCTGCATAAGCAAAGCTTCTAGCACTACGAGAGATTGGCGAATTATTAGCTCTCCGATACCGGAGGACGGCAACAGCAAAAATAGTTGGGTGGTGTTTACCAGTCCGAGGAAAAAGACAGCGTCAGCTCTGACCCTGGTCGGAGTCCCTCGACCCGCGGGGGGAAGATGAGTCAAGACACGAGGACAAACAAACAAAGTCCAGCCCAGGCACAACATTTTAAACCCAGTCCTCAAACAAAATAAGAAAAACTTTTGGCTTTGTGGTTATGTACAGTGACTTCCTGCGAAACAGTTTGATGTCCACCAAGTTTCCACAGACAAGCAGGACTGGATACTGGCGACCCAGCGCCGGCGTCAAAGATCAGGGTCAAGTCTTCGAGCAGAGAGGGGGTGGAGCTAACTGTGCCTGTCTTTTTGTTTATCTGCGTGTGTGTAGCGATTCACATTAATTCTCCACATGTTGTGTGGTTGAGGACTCAGCTAGCTCCACCTGCTCCCTTTGGTTCCACCTCCAGCTACTGGCGGACCTCGTTGGCAATCAGACTGTCCTCCCCTGACTGGAAATCCGCCTCGTTTATGCTGCTTCCTCCATTCAGCAGCTCCTCGTCCTGGGACGACCCGCGGTCCTCCTCGCCGCTGCCCCCCCCTGGCTCGTCCGAGTTTGGGTCCTGCAGCACCTGAGCGATGTACATCTGCTGCTGCTGCTGCTGCTGTTGGACCAGATAAAACCCCAAGAACCAGGTAAACAAGAAGGGGAGACAGAACACAGCTCACATCCTACGATGGAGTTTAAAATATTCAGATTCATTTGCAAATTAATTAAACCTGAGGATTAACCATTATCTGATCGTACCAACAAAGCTGAAAGTAGGGGTGCTGCAGCACCAAGATGCTGTAACTACAATAAACTGGAGATTTAAAACTCCTTCAAACGAACCCCCCACTTGAGTTATCAACGTCTTCTCACCTGAGATTTGGAGACGGGCGAGGACGAGGGACGAGCTGGACGTCCGTTCTCAACCGTGGCTGCATCAGCCTCCTTGGTGTCGATCTGAGAAAGAGACGCTGAGTGAGACAGTGTCCTGAAGAACCACCTTGTGTTTCATTCTCTGTGTTGAGCAGCTGTACCTTGTAGTTGTGAGCACTGAGGTACTTGAAGTGTCCGAAACAGATGTGGGACAGAGAGACCACGATGGTGACGATCAGCACCACCAGAGTGAACATGGAGGTCGCTGTCTCAAAACCTGTCACATTAGCATTTGTTTGCACTTCAAATACAAGTCATAACCATCACACACTTAATCACGGAGCATTCCTTTCATTTTGATCAGGATTCCACTGCTTTGATAAGGGAACCGATGGAGTAGAAAATGTGGCCTAGCGGTTTGTCCAGCAGGGGGCGATGTTTACCTGTGCGCACAGTAGAGAAGAAGAGAAGCCAGAAGAGGCAGAGGATGGGTGCAGCCACCACCTGGGTGACGGCTCCCGAGTGGATCTTCTTGTCCAGTTTGGACGGCAGGTAGGCGTAGTACATGTTGTATCGGTCCACCAGGTGTTTCAGCAGCATGTACATCAGACCTGCAGGGGGGGCACGTGAGTCACACAGGTGCTTTAATATACTCTGATTAGAGCAGTTACTGCTGACCCGACAAAACCTGCGGAATGGACTGATTTAAAACTCAATAAAACCTGACCCGGACTCATGAGACTGGATCTGGATTCTGACTCCGTTGAATCACACCAGCCTCAGGTCACTTTCACACCTCGTTTGTTTCAGACCTTCAGTGTCTCCAGTTCAGTCTGAAGCTAAACATCAGATGTGAACGGTTCCTCAGACCAGAGGGGGTGTTCTGGTTCTGGATCAAACTGAACCTGGTTCTGTTGGTGCATTTGAACTAATTTAGAGTACTGAAGTACTGTGGAGTACTGAAGTACTGTGGAGCACTGAAGTACTGTAGTACTGTGGAGCACTGGAGTACTGTAGTACTGTGGAGCACTGGAGTACTGTAGTACTGCGCCTGAAGGTGCTGATGCTGGTAGTGATACCATCATGATGTCACCATTGCAACCCAATGCTTCATTATTTTTCTCTATTCAAACAGAAAAACTACTAGCCCCCCCCCCTCCAAAAAAACGCCCATGTCAGACGCTGTCTACTACCAATCAGAGTCGAGTTTAGGTAGACTCCGCCCACGTAGGTGATGACGTATGTCAAACTAAATTCTTTGGACCTTAAATTACAACGTGAAACCAAAACGAACAGATCAGATGAAACATGAAGCTTCAGACTCAGAGAGAAAGATGAGATTTTAGATTCTGATGTGATGTGAATGAAGATTGATTGCACTGGTTACTAGTATCAGTACATCAGTACTTGTACAGTATTGCAGTACTTCTGTGGACAGTGTGTGGTGTTGACTGACCAAAGGGGACGATGATGGGGCAGGTGATGCTGTAGGCCATCACCACCGTGAAGACGTTCATCATCCAGGCGTAAGCGGCTCCGAACTGGAACTCATAGGCCTGGTGCTGGAGGGACGACAGGTCATGACCTCATCAGTATAGAGTCACAGCAGCGCCCCCATGAGGCTGACATGTTCAATAACAACAGACGTGTCTCTACATGTTAATAAAAGACAGACTTGACTACAGACGGATCTCACCCTCTTGACGTTGCGGCGGTCGGCGGCCGAGCGAGCCAGGCACAGTCGGATCATGTACATGAGCAGACCCGGGATCCTCAGCAGGTCCATGGCGTTTCCGATGAACGCAGAGGCGATGACGTAATTGACGAAGAAAGCTCCGTTATCCGGCAGGAAGACGCACCTGAAGGAACAAGATGATCAACGACAGGAAACAATCGCTGCAAGGTAACAGACTTGTTTCAACATAACATGTTTTATTTTAACTATGTTCAGAAAATTCATTGACTAACAACTTTCTGTGTAATCAGAAACCTGAATGTATAAATGTTCTGGGCTCACTCAAATCGGACTTTAGCATCAGCCAGGAACTTTCTATCGAAGAGCCAACGGAAGAAAACATCCAGACTGAAAAAGAGAGACAGGGACGGTTTAGTTCGGACACCAGAGGTCAAAGGTCACGTCAGATTCTTACAGTCTGAACGTCTCATCACCTGCTGAGTCCCAGAGAAGGAAGCAGCAGCACCATGAAGATCAGGAAGGTGTAACACTTGTGCATCGTTGTCCTGTTTTCTCCTGACCTGCAAACATGTGAGAGGTCAAATCAGGGTCAAATCAAAGTCTAAACGAAAGACCTGAGATTTGATGCGAGGCAGATGTGATTCGAACTTGTCTTGACCCCTGACCTGAGCCTGTGCTAGTTTGAACACCACAGTGGTCATGTCATGCTTTCGTCCTGACCCTGATGAAGATGATGAAGAGGAAGTTACCTGGTCCAGTGAGCCTCGAAGAACGCAGAGTAATAGACGATGGTTGGCAGCAGAGCAGAGAACGCCCAGAGAAGCAGAGTCGGGAAGAACTGAGTGACGATGGGATTCTGGAGAGAGAGTCAGAGTCAGGCTCCGCCCACACAGACAAGTTTTCATTTCTAAATTCATCACTGTTGCTATGGTTACATCTATCAGAGTATTTACAGCCTCTAATTCAGAGACTTGTGTAAACGCTGCTGGTCTCGTTTTAGTTTGGGGTTGTGTATTCGTCTGGACCAACAGACACTGAGACTTACTTGCATCCATCTACTTCCTGTTTATGTCACATGACCAGTGAACAGTCATGTGACGTGTTTTTCGGTGAGTTAGTGTGGACAGAGGTGATTTAGATTTGAAATTAAAACGGCTCAGTGTGGGCGGAGCCTCTGAGCCAGTGGTTCTGCTGAGCACCTGCTCAGACCTGTACCTCAGCTGCTTGTGGGTTCTTACGTTTAGATACTCGACGGGTTTGGTGACGTTGAACTTGTCCATTGTGGAGATGATGATGGCAGGTGTGGTGAGGAAGAAGAGCAGGAGGAAGAGGATGCAGTTGATGATGAAGCAGCGGATCCACCAGGAGATCCCACCCAGCGACAGATGTTCCCTGCAGGAACAAACCAGCACACAGCATCAGCTGATCTGAAGGGGTTTGTTTGTTGGGTGTGAGGCGGGTGGAGCTTGTGGGTGGAGCTTGTGGACGTACCAGCGGACGTTCTGCGGGTCAGGTGCGTATGAAACGCTCCAGTTGTGAACGTGGAGAACGTCACTGAACTGGGAGGAGCGTGGCTCCTGTCGACACCGACACCCCTGAACTTGACAGGCGTTAAAATCTTTCAAAATACTGCGGAGAGGAGGTGGAGCCAGATGGAGGGGCGGGGTCACAGAAAGAGGCGGGGTTACAGCAATGTTAATGTAATTCAATACAAACAAACGATGTAAAGACAAACTAATGCATGAACTGAGTGGGGTCAACATGGGGGCGGGGCTCACATGGAGGTCATGGACTCGTTCTGGAAGGTGACGAAGGCCATGCCCAGCGGCTTGGTGTGGACCTTCTCCTTCTCCTTCCTGTACTCCTCCTTCAGTTTGGACTCCCTCTTGGTGTAGAAGCTCACCGCCTCCTCCTGCACGCAACACAGCAGCTTTAGCATGTTAGCACACATGCTTCGACTTTCATCCTCATTCAGGTTCTGCATGTTCCTATATGTGAGCTATGACCAGCCCTTGACCTGCAGGTGGCGCTATGTGATGGCTGACAGCAGCCCTGATAATAAACCTCCTTCTGCACTGACTGACTGCAGATGATGTCATCGCCACAAGATGGCAGCCTTCTTATCTGAGATATTTTAGCTTCACTCATGTGCAATGGGAGGAAGTGCAGACGTGTCGACCATCTTTATTTACATTCCCAATTTCCCTTAAAACAGAACCGACGATTCAGAAAAATTTAAGTCATGTTTGTCGGATGAGAAACTGTGGTCACTTTGTGTTGTGTTAAAATTGTTGTGTGTTAAAATCAAACTTTGATGAATATGAGCTGAAACTTGTTCCTGCAGATCTGAACAGAACCGATGAAACTAAAGTGTAGAAACGATCTGTCCAGATTCACTGGACATGTTCTCTTCATGAATCTGAGATGTAAACGCAGCTGCAGCTGAGGAGCGTCACCTCCTCGCAGCCGGTGATGGCGCAGCAGCACAGGTGTCCACAGGGTTTGGGGTTGATCATGGTGGGAACGTGTTCCTTGGCCATCAGGTCGGTGAAGAACTTCTTACTGCGCTCAGTCTTCTTCCTGTAAAACACAAACACACGTCTCCTTGTAGCAGCTGCACTGACTGGGACCAGCTCCTGTTTGCAGTGAACTCAGTGATGGACAAACAATCAATGTGATACTGAAGGAAACTTAAAAACATTTAGATTCTGCAGGACGTTCTGTAGATTTGTTAGTTGTTTGTTAGAATCTGAAGAAGCAGAGGTCGTATCCCAGCATGCACTGGGCCCGTCAGTCTCACCTCTCTGCATTCAGAGACATCAGCTTGGCCACGTTGTAGCAGATCCGGGCCTCCAGCACGGTGCAGTTCTCATACGCCTGTCTGCAAACAGAGAGAACCAGCTCAAGCTTCTGAAAGGTCAATGACAACTTCTTCTTCTTCACCAACTAAACTATATAAAACTACAAATGTTTCATTTTGAATAATGCTGCGTTCTTTTAACCCGTCTAGTTAAACCCAGCCTCTCGCCCAACGCCAGCTGGGCTTGGCTCCACATTATGGACGTGTCCTATAACCTGCTGTCGTCGTATAACCTGTAATTATACATCTTTACTGTTTCCTCATCACCACAGGAAGATGTGATCCAGGGAACTCACTCAAAGTGCTGCTTGATCTGACTCTCCTCAGCGTATTTAGAGATGCAGTTAATGAATAAAGTGCGTTTCACCTGCAAGACACAAAACGTGGATTAAACAGTGAACATGTGTGAGAGTTGGAGGAGCAGCAGGAATGAGACGTGTCCTCTCCAGTGTCCTGAGGACTCGTACCAGGTCGTCCTCCTTGTAGTGCATCTTGGACGTGTGTCTCCTCATGCTGTAGACGGTCAGGAGCAGATACATGAAGGCAAACGTGGTGTGGAGCCACAGCAGGTTCGTCCTGAACAAAACATTCATTTCATTTAAAAACTATATTAAACATTTTAATCGTTAGTTCAAACTTACAGAATTTGAAATGCTGGAGGATTCTTAACTTTGGAGCCAAGCTAACAGTTTCCCTCTGCTTCAAGTCTTTGTGCTAAGCTATGCTAACAGTTTCCCTTTGCTTCACGTCTTTGTGCTAAGCTATGCTAACAGTTTCCCTCTGCTTCAAGTCTTTGTGCTAAGCTATGCTAACAGTTTCCCTCCGCTTCAAGTCTTTGTGCTAAGCTATGCTAACAGTTTCTTCTGCTTCAAGTCTTTGTGCTAAGCTATGCTAACAGTTTCCCTCTGCTTCAAGTCTTTGTGCTAAGCTATGCTAAACATTTAATTATCCGATTAAAACCAGTTTTCTGCTTTGACGCATTTTTGAATTGTTGTAAAGCTCTTGTAATTTAACTAAACTATTCCGGTGCATGTTTCACATTAAAAGCTCCCAAAAGCTCACAGGCCATAAACTCTTCCTTGCTATTCTGGATCCGATAACTAGCAATGTTCACATGGTCCCCTCAGGTCCAATCAGCAGCCTCTGTCTTCCAGCAGCGGTGACTCACCCAGACTGAAGGTTGGCTATCGTGGTGCGTCCGAAGCTGTAAGCGTTGTTTTCTGGAACAAAGACCAGAAGAAGTTTTTTCGTCAGGAAACACGTTAGAGCTGAAACTTCTCATTTCTTCAGATGAAGCTCGAAATTTAAATGATATTTTCCTTCCAGAAATCAACAGTGGACAAAACAACCTAAATTCGAAGTTTCCGTAGCAGCAGGAGTTTTCGGTCATATCACATGGTCGGACTGACCAGTGAATCACTACTCTACTGAAACACAGAGCTACACGTTGTGACCACACTGATCCAGGTTCAACTAAAACCACGTCTACCATCAGACTAACACAGAGCACCTGCCGTTACCTTCTTTAGAAGGAGGTCCAGGTACCCCTTGGCTTAGGAACGCATCTTTACTGATAATTCTGACTAAAACCAACCAGACGAGAACACAGTGAGAGACAACTCCAGACCAGAGTCCACAGGATTCTGTCCGGCTGCTGAGGAAATCTATGAGCTGCGTTTAAAGAGACATGTCTTTGTATAGACTGACGTCCCACAGGTGTGGTGCAGCTGTTCTTACCCAGCAGGTCTCCAGAGAAGTTGACGGGCAGGACGATGCCGACGGAGAGGACTCCGACTACGACCAGCAGGCCGATGATGTGGCGCTGGAAGGAAAGGTAGTGAACAGCATCCTCCCCACATTTCTCTCTGATCTCTTCATCCCTGCAGGAGGACCAATCAAAACAGGACACTAATGTAAAGTTGAACACACACATCATAAAAAATTTGACTTCAAACTGGATAAAAAGTCACTTTTTACTCCTGACAACAAAATGCTGACACATGCACAAAGGGGCTCTAGCGCCACCTAAAGGCCACCAAAGGAAACGTTACCTTGATCAAAACTACAGGTATGAAAACACAAAGTAAGAAAACGAGTGAGCTACAGACAAAACACAGGTCTGATGATTTCAGATGAGCAAAGTGAAGATTGAACCTTTGACTCACTTTATTCTGAAGATGGCCGTCAGCCACGAGCAGAAGCCCTGCAGGTCAGAACACACGAATCACAAAGTGAAAATCTCAAACACAAACATTTTCTAATCACTTCCAGTTGAGTCATTTGTTCTTGTGTGGGCGGAGCTTCAGCCGATGACCCATGGTCTCAGGTTGACCTCCTGCTCAGTGTTGAACTGGATTATCATTTATCAGATTAAAAGCACACAGAAACCTGCTAAATCCACTTTCACTGTTCCGACACACAACAAACACACACTTTACACAAAACGTGTCCACATGAAGTGACGGACTGACACTGCAGGAAGTGTTGTTCAACTTTATGAACATCAAACTTCATCAGGACCAAATTAAAATGATAATTTCCAGTCTTATTCTTCAGTTTAAATCTGCACCACCAGAGGGCGCTGCACCATCACCAGTGTGGCATGGAGGCTCATTACAGCCAAACAAAAGATTATGAGAATTTATTTTAGTTTGAAAAATCAACATTACAAGATAAATAATCTCAATGTTGACGAATCTTTCAGTTTCCTTGTTTCAGTTTGCTGGTATGAAAACATTAATTGGACACAATAAACGAAGCAGTAAAGATGTGCATTTATCTTTATATATTAACATAAAGCTATTGTTTGTATTCTTATTTCAAGCAATATATATAAATATATAATTGTTCAAATATCTGTATGACAATGTGTAACTCTAGTATCTGTATGAGTGTTTCTGGAACTAGGTTTCCCATCAGTGTGTGTTTCCATTCAGCCAGTGTTCCCAGTCACAGACGTGCACACAGTGGATGATGAGGAGGAGAACTGATGAAGGTCCTTACGTTGTCTCTCTGGTCGAAGTCCACGGAGCTGGAGACGGACGTGAGGCGCTCGTAGCGGTCGGGCGTTTCTGAGTGCATCGCCGAGGCAACACTGTGGAGACACACAGGAAGGAGTCAGGTGACTGTTAGCTGCTAGCATGTAGCCGCTGTGACCTTTGACCTCCACGCTGACTGAGGCTAGCTCCTCCAACACGAGACACTGAGGGAGCTAACAGGAAGTAGAATAGATGCTAGGACAGATAGAGCTGTCCACTGAACAGTTCAGATGTTAACGAGCTGCTTCCGTTAACACTTCGTTAATCACTCACAACAAATCTGATGGTTTATATTTCACTGTGTGTGTGCTGCTTTCTGAGCGGCCATCTTGGATTTGGATGTTGACCAGGAACTCACCACATTCTGTCGTTTAGAAGAGCTCACATGTGGGATTAGCTAACATGCTAACTAGCACGTCACGTGGTTACAAGTCACTGAGCTACAGACACACACAGCCGTTACCTTTTCACCGGCTCATAGTTATCTCTGTCTCGTCTTCGGCTGAGTGAACATTCAAGTGGAGAGAAGTGTGGAGCAGTGTTAGCATCAAATCTGTTAGCATTGCATCAGTTAGCATCACTTAACAGAGACAGATCCAGAGCCTGCTTCTTCACATGGGGTTTACTGGTGCCACAGAGGAGCCTTTTCATGACGGAATAAAGAACCAGTCAGTAAGAGAACTGCATAGAAAACCGAGGTCACGTGATCAAGTGTTCAGATAGCACCGAGGTCACGTGATCAAGTGTTCAGATAGCACAAGGTCATGTGATCAAGTGTTCAGATAGCACAGAGGTCATGTGATCAAGTGTTCAGATAGCACTGAGGCTGTCACTCATGAAACATGAAACAGAAGAGCTGGTACAGGTGAACGCAACGGTTTCATCCCTGCCTGTAGGGGGCAGCACAGCCACTCTACACTATCAATCTTATATTCGTGTCAAGATTTGAAGTTCATTAATACACAACATCCTTCTGGTGAGTGGCACAAATAACCCCCCATACCTAAACACACACACACACACACACACACACACTGAAATGAAGAAGGAGGAGGAGTTGTGTTAGTGCACCAATCAGAGAGCAGAACCCTGTTAATGAAACCAGAAGAAGAGGAAGAGGTTAGCACTCAAACCAAACAGGAGGAAGCAGCAACATACTATTCCCGTTCCTCCACGTTGCTGAAACGCTTCTTGAGTCTTCAGGACGAGAAACAGAAAAACAAAACGCTGCTGTGAGAGAGAAGCGTTGCTGCGAGGACGACAACACAACAGCAACACAACAGCAACACAAACTCTGACGGTTCATACAGAAGAAGAATCCAACAACAGTCAGAATAGAACTGACATCAGTCACCGGTGTTTAAGAGAGGCTTCATCAGAACCTTCACAACTGCAGTTCAACAACACAACTGTTCTAATACATTTAAACTGACTGATCACACAGAAAGTCACAGAACTGAAGGTCTAACGTTTTAAAGGACTAACTGAGCAGACGTCTGAAGGACTCAAGGACAAACAGTGTAGAGCACCGAGGATCTAAAGGGCAAACTGTCTGAAGAACCTTCGAAGAACAGGATAAAGGACTAATGTTCTAACTGGAAGAAGGTCTGAACTAACAATCTCCAACTTGTCTTCTGACTCGGACAGACTCCACTGAAGAGGGGTCTGGCATCTGGACCATGAGACGAGGTCCAGGACTGTTTCTGACCTCCACTCATTTTGGAAACTTGAAAGCTGTTTACCTGTCGGCGTCGGTGACCAGCGCCAGGCGGCCATAGTCCCACGCAACCTTCCTCAGGATAGAGAAGACAAAGAGCAGCACCTGGAGAGGAAGACAAAGACTTCCTGTTAGACGTCTCGTGGTGGCCGAGATGTCAAAGGTCACAGAAACAACATATAACGAACAACAAAACAGCAGCTCCCACAATGCATCACTGTTGTGGTGCGTGTGGAGTGGCGGCAGTGACTCACCAGGAAGCACATGAAGTCCAGGGCGAGCACGGTGGGCACGCCTCCGAACGACAGGCCCTGCAGCACCGTGCTGCGGATACGAGCAGAGTAACAGTAATCTTTGGACTCGCTGTTCGCCGAGCAGTTATCCTGACCGCCACACGTCTGGCCCCCCCCAAATATCGCCATGGTAACGATCAGCACCCGGAGCATGCTCACTGCAGCATGTTGCCGAGAACCTGAGGGAGGAGAACTTTATTAGCAACATGTCACAGAGAGCAGTTCTGCAAACCTTCAATATGACTAAAAGTAGAACATATGTTTTATATTTTCTATTGGATTATATTATTGCTATTGGTATTATTTTTGTTTGGGAGATTCATTTATTTTTTCTGCAATAATATTTATTCTGCATTTTCCTGTTGTAGCAGAAAATGAGAAGCAGAAAAAATTTGTTAAGTACAATTAGCTCAAATTATTTGGGTTCAGGAAGTGAAAGTATTATTTTTATCTTGAGGTTGAAAGGATGAAAAAAATCATTAAACTTTGAATCAGTTTCTTTTTCTGCCTCAAGTCAGAATGATCAGTTAAAGGATCAGTTCACGTTGGACAGAGTGAAGCAGAATTACTGATCAGCAGCCGGGGGAACAAACATGGCCGCCTTACTGGGGACTTCAGCATGGAATGACTACAATTTCCCAGCATGCCTCAGCAGCAGAGAGCTTCCTTGCTCTGTGACCTACTGACCCCGTTGCCATGACTGCAGCTCCTGACCCAGTTTTCACGCCTCAGCGGACGTTTGTCACGAAACACAAGTGACGGAGCTGCGGTCTGTGACACCATCATCACGCCTTGAACCTGGGGATTAGATGTGTAGTTTAAAATCTAGAAGATCCAGCAGAGATGAATCTACTGCATGGATGCACTCATACAGCACTACCACACACAGCCACCAGGGGCAGATACCTCAGCATGCGGAGTCCAGGGATCAAATCACCAACACTCTGGTTAATGGCCCACCCGCTCTACCTCCTGAGCCACAGCTCAGATTCACCTCCACCACTGATCTCATCTTCTTCATCTGCAAGTCGACAGAGGCTGACATGGATTAAACCATTAGCAAACCTATAAATACTAAAGATACTACGTGTGATTTGGTTTAACCTGTGGGACTCTACGTCCATTTGTTCAGTTTTACGATCACTGTCTGACGTTTACAGATTAGTAATCCAACAGAAGCTCCGCCCACTGACCAATCAACTCGTTTGAAACATGACGTCAGTCCCGTGGAGTTGCCATAGAAACATCCTCTTGCTCTGGATGTTTGTATTAAACAACCGGTTGATCCTCGTTGTGAAGTATGAGGGTCTCCATATCTGTGATTGGCCATATGCAGTAAACCCCGCCCCTTTTATGTATGCGCTCATGCTTTGTGTGCCTGTGATGGGCATTTCGACCAATGGGAGCATAGCTCAGTGCAGGAGGTGACAACCGGTTTATGAATGTGATGATGTTGCTGGATCGACAAGGTGGACACGAGAAAAGACAGAAGCATCAGACACTGTGTTTACATCCTTGTCCTTGTGCCAGGAAGTGAGCTGCAAACACATGTTGTAAAAGACAGACAGTGATTGGTCGAGGAGCAGCTGATCATCTGTGGTGCATCTCAAACCCGACAGGGGACGAATCCTGTGTGAGGAACATTCCACCAATCAGCATCATTCACAGAACCCGCCCCCCTCGTGGTCATGATGCAGCAGCAGAAGCATGACTCATCTGAATCTCACACACACACACACACACACACACACACACACAACACACACACACACACACACACACACACACACACACACACACACACACACACACACACACACACACACACACACACACACACACACACACACACACACACACACACACCACACACACACACACACACACACACAACACACACACACACCACACACACACACACACACACACACACACACACACACACACACACACACACACACACACACACACACACACACACACACACACACACACACACACACACACACACACACACACACACACACACACACACACGACTTGTGCTGCTGTGACATCACTGTTTCACGGAACAGAGAAACATCGAATGATCACAAACATCCAGACGCTGACGAGCAGAATGCAGCCACAGATAGCAGTGTGTGTGTTTGTGTGTGTGTGTTTGTGTGTGTGTGATTGTGTGTGATCTCGTCACTGTTGCTGACTGTTTGAACATCAGCTCTTATCTCAACAAACATGATTCAGTTAGTTTGGTAAATGGTTTTGTATTTATAGCTCTTTTCTAGTCTTGATGGCTCAAAGCTCTTTACAGTTTTACATTCACACACACATTGACAAACACATTGACACACACATTCATACACACATTCACACACACATTGACAAACACATTGACACACACATTCATACACACATTCACACACACATTGACACACACATTGACACACACATTCACACACACATTGACACACACATTGACACACACATTGACACACAGATTCACACACACATTGACACACACATTGACACACAGATTGACACACAGATTGACACACACATTGACACACACATTGACACACACATTGACACACACATTGACACACACATTGACACACACATTGACACACACATTCACACACACATTGACACACACATTGACACACACATTGACACACACATTGACACACAGATTGACACACACATTGACACACACATTGACACACACATTGACACACACATTGACACACAGATTCACACACACATTCACACACACATTGACACACACATTGACACACACATTGACACAGGGCCTCTATCTGCAGCACTTTGTTGTTCTAGGAGATGCACCTCTGGGTGCCTCATCTCAGCTGCTCGTGCATCAGGTCGCTCTCATACCACAGAGTCATTATGGTCCCAATCAATCTTTCATCTCCGCTCCATCTGAAAATATCAGATTAATTCGATATTAGAACTTAAAGAGCTGCAGGTGTCGGGGGGCGTGTCTGTTTGATTGACACACACACTCTCTGATGATTGACAGCCAGCAGTTGAGACTAGATAGAATTTAACTGGAGAAACCTGGAGCTGGTTTGGTGGCCATGGCAGTGATGTCACCAATAAAGGAAACACACTGATACTCTGCTGCTGTTAAAACAGAGAGAGAGAGAGAGAGAGAGAGAGAGAGCACGACAGAAAGAGCCATGCCTGAAATAATAATAAAATATCTAAATCAAAGGTGGAGGCAAAAAAAGAATCTCTTCACTGTCAGACTGTGAGGGAACATTCAGAGACATCTGTGAAGTCCTCAATCTATTTGATTTAACAGAATTATATTTTAAAATGATTAAAAGAAGCTCTAAATACAAGGAACATATGAATCACACACAGACAGGAGGGGGAGAACTTGTGTTTGGATGGTTCAACACAAAGATCACAGATCTATAGAATCTATATCAGTGGATCCATCCCACAGCATCACTGCAGTATCTAACATTTAGAGCAATCGGACCGAGTACTTCACACGTCAGTACTGCTTGTGGTAGAGACATTAGTAAATCTGAATTGTAAAGTGGCTGGGGGGTGTGAAGGAGCTCCTCGATGGAGAGATGGAGCTGTGGATGATATCATCCCTGAGAGGCTGAAGGCTCTAGACATATAGAAGTCATGTGGAGGTCGGGACCTGTGAAGGAGAAGAGGTGGAGGTTGTGCTCAGAGAACTGGTGATCGACCAGATAACGACCTCCATGTGGAACTCTCACTAATGGGGGGGGCACTTGGTGAAAGTGGCGTGTTCCTCCGGCGGTGTGGCGGTGGTGGTTGTTTCATAACCACAGTAAACTGTAATAATTCATAAATCTCCAAAACATCTGAAGGACGTTTTCTCTCTGAGTCTGAAGCTTCATGTGTTTGTTGTTTCCTTTGATCTTCTGGTTCTGGTTTCACTTTGTCCTGTGGTCATCACCTGCGTGGGCGGAGTCTATCTGTACGTGACTCTGATTGGTTTGAAGATTGCACCTGAAGTGTGAGTGTTGGGGTACTGTAGTAAGTACCGCTTACTACAGTACTCCACAGTACTAAAGTACCACAGTACTCCACAGTACTACAGTGCCACAGTACTACACAGTACTACAGTGCTCCTAACCCTAACACACTAGTTCAAATGCACCCACTGAACGTCCTCATGGACATATCGTCCGAGGTGAAGACTGCAGCTTCTTCTTCTTCTTCTTCTTCTTCTTCTTCTTCTTCTTCTTCTTCTAGTGTTTAATTCTGTCTCTACTTCCTGTGATTGGTCCAAAAGTCCAGACCACCTGACCCAGGTTCAGTCGGATCCAGACCCAGAACCTCTCACACCTGATCTTCAGCTTCACACTGAACACCAGGTGTGAACGTTGAGGAGTTGAATGTTTATTTTTCTGATTTACATGAAACATCATCTCACATGTTTCACTACGTTTTGATTCATTGATACATTTCAGGTGAAAAACCTTCAAGTTCAAACTGATCTTTACACTAAACCTTCTTATCTTTATATGAATCAGAGTCTGAGATTCATAATTAGCATCATCATCTTTCTTCACTCAGTCAGAATTATTATTATAGATGAAGAGGTGATTGTGGATGAGAGGGTCGTGGAAGCTGCAGGAACCAGGATCCGGGACTGAGGGCCCTGCAGGCCCGGACCGAACCCAGCCGCAAGCCCACGTTAACCCGGGACACAGGGCGGAGGCTGACCCGGGTTAAATGCGCTGCTGTTAAAACCACATTATAACTGCGACGCACGCACGCACACACACAAGCACAGCTAGATGCGTCCTCTGCGCACACATTACATAACCACAAACACACACGCACACGCACACACGCACTCACACAGACCAGCGGAGCCTCTGGATGATGCTGCCCGGGCTGCAGCCGCCGACAGGCCGCGGCTGCAGCCTCATCCGCGGCCTGTCGGCGGCTCATCTGCCGCTGAGCAGATCCAACAAAGCCGCCTTATGATAAACCGCAGAATAAAGCTGGTAATAAATAAACCAATTAGAATAAAGCCGGTACCTGAGCCTCCTCTTCCTCCCCCTCCTCTTCCTCCTCCGCTCAATGGACAGATTGCTCCGGAGAAGAAGGTTAAATCCTCACTGGAGCCTCCAGGCGACAAGCGAGCTGCTTCAGGCCGAGCACCGAGCCCCGAGCCCCGCGACTCCCAGCGACTCTCCCCGAGGAGCGTGTGTGTCCGCCGGCCGATCCGACGCTGCGTCCCGCTGCTGCTCCGCCGGTGTCGGTGTCAAAATGGAGCAGGTGTCCCCGAGCAGAGGGAGGAGCTGCACTGCAGCGCAGCGCCGACAGGGGGCGACACACCGCGCCTCTGACACAGAGGAGTGAATCATGGGATGGAACTGTACCATCAATAATCATTATTGTAAAACAGATCATATTCAAATAGTGATACTTTGTGGAATATGTATACACAGAAATGCTCAAATGAAATGAAAATATATTTAAATAATATGAATTACTTTAATGTTCATATCATTAAACCACAAAACCCTTGTTGTGAAACACATGTGACGAACACGCGTCACAGCAGTGTAACCTCACTGATGTCCGACCAGCAGAGGGCAGCACTGACCTGCTGCCCTCGATAGAAGGGAACATCATGTACAGGGGCGTGCACAGACATTTTGGGGGCGGGGCTCAAGTGAGAAAAAGGGCACTTTACATAATTATTTATAAAGTTAAATAGTAATACCCTTAATTCCCTCACACTCTCACAGCTGTTATCTACTCGACCGCAGCAGAATGAAAGGTTCTGAGACGAGGGGCCTACAATCAGAATGGAGAGGTTTCAGGACACTACACGTCCATGTTTAGACTTTGGTCTATTTGATAGACGTCTCGTTTTTGGATCAGACTTTATCTGTGAAGATGTGTTGTTGTCCTGAGAGACAGTCGGAGTAAGGACCTGTCCCCTCCCTCCTCCTGGATTACATTGTGCCTGATCAGAGGGTTCCCTGTCCCTCCCAGGCCGGGTCCCATGGGCTGTGAGCCCTCTCTCCTCCAGGAGGACCCTCCATCGCTCTCTCTCTCCTTCTCTCCCTCTCTCTCTCAGTTTCTGGGAGGATCAATACTTTGCTTGAGTATTTATATTCGTCAGTACTTCCACTTTCACTCCACTGAAAGAATCAAGCTGCAGCGCGAGCAGCGTCCGGAGCAGAAGTAACGAGCGAGAGAGGAAGAAGACTTCTGTCTGTGCGTGTGTCCGTGAGACGCGTGAGTGTGCACTGTGTGTGTCCGTGAGACGCGTGAGTGTGCACTGTGTGTGTCCGTGAGACGCGTGAGTGTGCACTGTGTGTGTCCGTGAGACGCGTGAGTGTGCACTGTGTTTGTCCGTGAGACGCGTGAGTGTGCACTGTGTGTGTCCGTGAGACGCGTGAGTGTGCACTGTGTGTGTCCGTGAGACGCGTGAGTGTGCACTGTGTGTGTCCGTGAGACGCGTGAGTGTGCACTGTGTGTGTCCGTGAGACGCGTGAGTGTGCACTGTGTGTGTCCGTGAGACGCGTGAGTGTGCACTGTGTGTGTTGCTTCAGAGCTCGTTATCAGTTCACATGCACATGCATATAAATATGAAACAGACTTTCTACTGTTTCATATTTATATCGGTGCGTTCGTCGCTTGTATGAATGCACGGGTAGATCAGGATGTATATTGTTAACAAGGATGTGTGTAGTCTGCATGCATGTGTGTCTACGGGGTGTGTCTGTTCAGCCTACACCTTCTTTGGATTGTGTAGTTGCTCTGTTCATCCTCTCCATGAGTCTGATCATCGTTGTAGTTTTTTTATATTACATTTCATTGAGCTGACGCTTTATCCAGAGAGACTCACAATAAGAGCATCAAGCCCGAGGGACAAACCAGAAGCACAAGAACCAAGAGAGAACCACTTCCTCACAGATAAAGAAAAACTACAGAGATGTGGTTTAGATCTTTAACTCTGTGATGACCGGATGTGTTGTGCTGTGCTGTTATCAATTAAAGGACACTAAGAGAGAGACACACACACCTGGACACACACAGCTGGACACACACACCTGGACACACACTCCTGGACACACACAGCTGGACACACACACCTGGACACACACACCTGGACACACACAGCTGGACACACACACCTGGACACACACACCTGGACACACACAGCTGGACACACACACCTGGACACACACTCCTGGACACACACACCTGGACACACACTCCTGGACACACACAGCCGGACAGACACAGCTGGACACACGCACCTGGACACACACACCTGGACAGACACAGCTGGACACACACAGCTGGACACACGCACCTGGACAAACACACACCTGGACAGACACAGCTGGACACACACACCTGGACAGACACAGCTGGACACACACACCTGGACAGACACAGCTGGACACACACACCTGGACAGACACAGCTGGACACACGCACCTGGACACACACACCTGGACAGACACAGCTGGACACACACAGCTGGACACACGCACCTGGACAAACACACACCTGGACAGACACAGCTGGACACACACACCTGGACAGACACACACCTGGACAGACACAGCTGGACACACACACCTGGACAGACACAGCTGGACACACACAGCTGGACACACACACCTGGACAGACACAGCTGGACACACACAGCTGGACACACACACCTGGACACACACAGCTGGACACACACACCTGGACAGACACAGCTGGACACACACAGCTGGACACACACAGCCGGACAGACACAGCTGGACACACACACCTGGACAGACACACACCTGGACATACATAGCTGGACACACACAGCTGGACACACACACCTGGACACACACACAGCTGGACACACACACCTGGACACACACACCTGCACTGTAACAAATTGTGGGGTGCCAGTATATTACCGTCCCGTAGATATTATTTACAATTTAATACTTTTATAATACTACGTACTAAAACAAGGTATAGCGCTGTTCTTTTTTTAATTTACTGTATACTATTGGTTGTGGGGTCAATTACAGCTAAATGTAAATTTATAAGAGCATTTTACTGGCATTATTGATCAGAATCAATTACTATGAATTAAACATTCCCTTTACTGTTACTTTGATTAGCTATTTTCAAGTGATTCTCTATACAAAGTATACACACTCAATCATTTAGTGAACTAAAATTAAGCAATCAAAACATTCCAAGGAAGAATCATTTTGTAACCAAACATTTATTTATGAAAAGGCAACATCAACTGAAATCGTTTTTTGATTACAAACAAATTAGGTGTCTGTTTCAGTTGTAAATTTCAGTGTGCAAAACAACATGGCAGTTATAATTTTTTCGTTAAATGTGATAACAGTTATAAACATTTTTATACACTGATGCATGAGAAAAGAACAAAAATCCCACAAACAATATAGAAGCAAAGACATTTCTACTTTCATAGAAAGCCAACAAAATGAAAGACTTGAGTGTTCATTCTGGCAAATAAAGAGCGCCCCCTCAGACAAAGTGCTTACAACAACAATCATCTAACACCAAAATGGAAAGACACTTATTCTCTTCAAACATTATCAAAATTTGAACATTATACCATATTATATTGCTGGCCAAGAGAAAAAGAACAACATTACATGAACAGAAAAAGACATTGGGAAATAACTGTGGCTGTACCTGGGTAGTGAGCTTTCACTGGCCAATGAAATTCCACTCGAAGTCAATGAGATTCTTCAGGAGATTGGAGACATGAGTATTAACTGTGACTGACTTCTTTAGAACGACTCTCCCGGTCCTCTTGGAGATGATCTTGCCTCGACCGGCCTTTGTTCCTCTTTCTGGATTGATTCCAACAAATCGCCTGAAAAACATAGTAGACTGAGATCAGAGGTTGGATAGACATTAATTCTGCTATATATGAACTGTTCATGAATATGAAATATGTCTTACCTTTGAATGAATTCAAGTGTACAGGCAGCTTCCTCTTGGTAGTGTAGGTTGAAGATATAGTACACTGAAAACAGAGCAGCAAGCCCTGTCACAAATGACATGTCCCTCCAGGCTGATCATCCATCGTCCAACTGCCGCCTGCTCTGTTCCACCTGAAACGTGGAATCACGAAGAAGAATTTTAGAAAAAAGCATCTTTACTTGTATGAAATCTCTGTTTGAAAGAACATTCATGCATAATTGAAATACAGACAACTTGAAAAACTCATCTGTACAATATACATTTGATAATCCACTGAATACATACCGAGCAGTATTAGACGAGGAGTCAGGGGTAGGGTAAGGGTTCTTTCGACATCAGCCACAGTGGAAGACAACTGTACAGCACAGATGACAAAGTCATGGTGAGGATATTAGTTTCAACAGTTGATTTTATAAAATGCCAAATATTCTATGAAATATGAATGAAAAAGGAAGAGAAACAAGCTTACGTCTGCAAGAAGGATAAGTCCATCTGGAGTCTCTGCAAAGTGGGCCATCAGCAGCTGGACAACATGGAGGGCCACCTCAGAGTTCTCACCCTGGTAAAGGGCACTCTGGACATTTTTGTTTGTAGACTTGCTGCGGAAGTATTCTATTATTGACTGTCCACATTCTTCCATGGCAAGCTCCAGGAGACGTAATACATTAAGGTCTGTGAGAAGTTCAAAATGAGCATAGATGCACTTCTGACTGAAGAGGTAAGGCCATTTGCTTCTGATGTCCTCAATGGCAGGAGTGGGAATAGTGTTTATATGGCGACACTGTAGGGTACCCTAACCCTAACCCTTTTAAATAGACCAGTGTATCAGGCAGAATACTACAGTTTTAGCATGAACTTTAAAATATCTGCTGTATTCTGGCTATGTAAAAAACTCTCTGACGATAGACAGTTTTTAAAAATAAAAGTGTGACTGAAATATCAAGTTTAGACTCAAAAGGTCTCCTCTGAGATTGTACATATTACATGCCGACATTCACTATGAACATGAAACGAAAAAGCACAGCAGTATGAATAGTCTTATTGTGTAGCTAACCAACACTGTCTATATGCTAGCATAAGTAGATCAAATTAGAAGGTCAATTCTATTACACCTAAAGTTAATGCTACTAGTGCTGACAATAACAATTTTAACACACAACAAGCTGAAACATTGCTAGCAAGCCTATTGTGTTACTGATGTACTCACCACACCATGGCAGGTTCAGAGGACCACATGTGAGTGCTGCAAGCTAGCTTAGTTGCATTGCTAACCAGTCAGAGTTAGTTTAAAGACAGCAAAAGTAAGGAAACAATACCAATCAAATAAAGTGTATATGAATTTACCGTGTGATTTGCGCATAAAATGCCGGATTTAAATGGATAATCTACAAACACCATGCAGGTCCACAGATTGCTTCTTGTATTTGCATTCACATGTATCTCCAATAGAAAAACAGTAGAGCTCTGTAATAATGGGATCTCTCCAGGGTTGATTCAAGCATCACCCCCAGAATGCAATGGGGTTCACGGTAAACTGCAGTATTTTTAGACGACAAGTAAACCACCAATACATATTTCCCAGAATGCACTGTTTTCTACAGAACATTACCGTTTTAATGGAAAACTGTTTGTTACTGTGAGAATTTGGCCGTTTTCTTACAGCAATTTGTTACAGTGTGGACACACACACCTGGACACACACAGCTGGACACACACACCTGGACACACACACCTGGATACACACAGCTGGACACACACACACCTGGACACACACACCTGGACACACACACCTGGACACACACAGCTGGACACACACACCTGGACACACACAGCTGGACACACACACCTGGACACACACACATGGACACACACACACACACACATAGCTGGACACACACACCTGGACACACACACATGGACACACACACCTGGACACACACACCTGGACACACACAGCTGGACACACACACCTGGACACACACTTTCTTTTGATACTTAAGTACATTTCAGATAGGATATGTGTACTTTTACTCACGTATGGCTTTCAAGTACTTTACCCCCGCCTCCCTCTCTCTCCTCCCTCCATGTGACCGTCCTCCCCCGGTGCTCCGTGGCCGGCCTCGGTGCTCCCTCAGCGGGCAGATGGAGTGTGTGGAGGGGGCTGTTTCCAGTCTCAGCTGGTCTCTGGTCTGCGGGGGGTTGCTCTACCTGTGGCGTCAGACCCGGAGCCGGACGGCTTATGGCCGCTACGTGTCCGCGGAGAGCCGCTGCTGCCCGGCCGCACTGGGCTGGTTCCTGCAGGAGGTTCCGTCCTTCGTGCTGCCGGTGCTGCTGCTGCTGCTTCCCGGGGATCCAGGCCCCGGGCCCGGGAGGACGCTGCTGCTCTGCACCTTCACGTTGCATTACTTCCACAGGTAAACAACATGTCACGTAAAGTAACGACACGAGACGAAACATAAGGAAACATTAAGCTAAGTAACGAAACATAAAGTAAAGTGTAAAGTAAAGTATGAAATGAAGAGACTGCAGCTGGTCTGGATGTGAAGAGGAAACCTTGTGACCCGGTGGAAACGAATCCGATTTGACTCTGGATTCAGGGACTGAGCTGAGTGCACGGGGCTCGGCCACACAGCTCAACAGGGACATGGGAAACTGACAGTAAACAACATATTGTTAGTATATTATTATTACTATTACTATTATTAGTGGAGGTATCATCAGTGGCTCCATGATGAGCTGGAGGATGAGGCTGCATGTTGACACCGTGGTTGTGTTTTCAGGAACTCTCTGTAACTTCCTCTTGGCACAACAGTGATGTTGTGTCTGGATACACAACGGTGATGTTGTGTATCCAGACACAGAACACGAGTCTCCTCATCACTAGGCTGCCTCGTGTTCTGGTTCTGGAAGCTGTGATGGAAATCTGGAAATACAAGAGGCTGGAAACAGCATATTTGTCTTTGTGTATTTTGATGGAGGCTGTCTGCAGAAAGGATGAACACTGAGTCTACAGGTGTAGAGACTGGTCATATAAGAGACTGGTCATACAGGTTATAGAGACAGGTCATACAGGTTATAGAGACAGGTCATACAGGTTTCAGTTCACAAACCCTTCAGGTCATAAAAGCCTATAAAGTAGGTTTCAACCTCACTTGGTTATTTTCCACTACACCTCACAGAGGACAGAGCATAAAGCATCTGTAGATCAGGATGTTAGGAATTGACTGTGTTTCCAAATCGTGTCAAAATCCTGAACTACACTAAACGCAGATCTCCTGTCAGTGGAGAGATCAGTGATCTCCCTTCAGCTGCTTCACAGAGAGCAGTGAGCTCCTCAGAAGCAGGAGAGGCTGTTAATCAATTCATCGTGAGCTGTTACCAGAGAAACTCACTGGAGCTGCTCCTGTGTCTGAAGCGAGACGCTGATCCACAATCAGCTCAGTGTCTGGATTCTGCAGTTGTGTTTCCTGTACGTCTGGTCTGAGGAACAAACTTCAGTTCTTGTTACTACACAGTTGTGTTGTTGTCTTCTGCTGGAAGAAGAGGAGCTGGGTTCAGAACATTACATCTGTTCACAGTGATGTTAGGTATTTCCAACTGAACAGCAGGAGAACCAAGCCAGCGAGCAGAAGACAGATGAGACGTCTTCTGTTCCAACTAAACCAGAGGCCATCCGTCCATGTGACTTCACTTTGTGCTCGTGGGCCTCGCTGAGGGCTCCTCGAGGGAGGAGAGCAACCAATGATCTGCATTAGAGCACATTCCCAGGAATGACATCACTTGTTTCTGTGTACCAGGTTTAAGAACCATTTGAATTGCTCTCTCAGGGGAGAGGGATCTGCTCTCTGCTGTGATCACATGCCCTCAACATGAAACTTGTTCCTCTACAGTTTTTCAGGCTTGCCTTGTGTCCTTCTGCAGCTACATGTTCTAGTAGAGCCACAGATTCCTTTTCTCTTTGTTCTTTAGTTGGAGCACAAATCATTAAATCATCAACATATTGACTAAGTGCTCTTCCTGGTGTTATCTCTGATGATCTTCAGCTTTCTGTTGGTGCCTGGTCGTAAAAAGCACTGACGAAGGCATGTGAAGGTGTAACTGTCTCTGTCTCAAACACAAACCTCTAGTATCTGTGGTCCTTATCAATTTGAATGCTGAAAATGCATTTGCCAGATCAACAACAGGGACTGAAATCTGTTTTTCAGGAGTTTTATCTACGCCTTCCTGACCAGGGGCCGACCCCTCCCCCTCACAACGATCGTCTATGCCGCCATCTTCTGCTCGCTCAACGGCTTCCTGCAGGGTCACCACCTGCTGCACTGCGCTCGCTTCCAGGACACGTGGCTGACCAGCGCTCGTCTGGCGGCAGGTGAGACGCTACACAACGCAACAACTGAGATCAGCTGCTCATACAGGTCACATGATAACGTGTCACTTCCTGTTTGCAGGTTTCTTTCTGTTCGTCGTTGGTCTGAGCATCAACGTCCACAGCGACCACATCCTGCGCAGCCTCAGGAGACCTGGAGAGGTCGTGTACAGGATCCCACACGGTAACAAAGACCTTGGGTCAGGATCCATCCAGATTCACCTGACCCATCCTGGTCCACTCCAGAGTCACTACTGATCAGCTGTTGATAAGTAAACAACATGAACCTGACCTCACTGTGGCACCACTTCTTCTCTCAGGGGGGAATGTTTGAGTTTGTGTCTGGGGCGAACTTCTTTGGTGAGATCGTGGAGTGGTGTGGTTACGCTGTGGCCGGCTGGTCGTTACCAACCTTCGCCTTCGCTTTCTTCACGTTCTGCTCCATCGGGCCCAGAGCGTTCCACCACCACAGGTACGACCCGCTCTGAGCTGTGGTCCATGGGAAACACAGGACCCGATTCCTCTGCTCATCAGTTTCTGTTTTTATAAAACTCTATAAAACATTCGTCAGGAAAACACGTCAGGAACATGTCTGTAACACGTCAGGAACAAATCAGGAACAAGTCAGGAACACATCAAGAACACACCAGGAACACGTCAGGAACATGTCAGGAACATGTTAGGAACACGTCAGGAATATGTCAGGAACATGTTAGGAACACGTCAGGAACACGCCAGGAACAAGTCAGGAACAAATCAGGAACAAGTCAGGAACACATCAGGAACACATCAGGAACACGCCAGGAACAAGTCAGGAACACATCAGGAACATGTCGTGAACATGTCAGGAACAAGTCAGGAACACATCAGGAACACATCAGGAACATGTCAGGAACAAATCAGGAACAAGTCAGGAACACATCAGGAACATGTCAGGAACACATCAGGAACACGTCAGGAACATGTCGTGAACATGTTAGGAACACGTCAGGAATATGTCAGGAACATGTTAGGAACACGTCAGGAACACGCCAGGAACAAGTCAGGAACAAATCAGGAACAAGTCAGGAACACATCAGGAACACATCAGGAACACGCCAGGAACAAGTCAGGAACACATCAGGAACATGTCGTGAACATGTCAGGAACAAGTCAGGAACACATCAGGAACACATCAGGAACATGTCAGGAACAAATCAGGAACAAGTCAGGAACACATCAGGAACATGTCAGGAACACATCAGGAACACGTCAGGAACATGTCGTGAACATGTCAGGAACATGCTTGGACTTTAGTTTGAGAGGAAATTCTCTGGTGTGAGAAGCTGAGCTTTCACTCAGATGGTGTCCTCTCTGTCTGCAGAGACTACCAGCAGAGGTTCGAGGACTACCCTCGCTGCAGGAAAGCTCTGATCCCGTTCCTACTGTGATGGCGGTGGAGAGTGAAACATCTCAGCTGAGCTGCACAGACACAAAGTGATGAATACATCGGTTTGTGTGCAGGTCTTGTTATAATTCATTATATATAAAATCATTACATTATCTCTTCATCATTATCTGGTCATCTGCTCCTTATCTATTCAAATATTCTATAACGTGTTGTTTCGTAAATTTATATATTTCAAACTGAACTATCTGGTCCAATCTGTGGATAATAGGTTAATGACATATTTAGACTAAACTCAGCCTGTTTCAGTAGAGAAGTTGTTATTGGAGGAGAGAATGTTTTTTTTAAATATTTATACAAATTCAATAAAGCAGATCTCTTGTATGTTTAAACCTGTTGAGCAATAAAACCTGATTCTGATCCCAAATCCTGGAGTCTTTAATTACAGTCAGTGGTCATCATTATCAATGCTGGTTGATCGACTTTATATATATTTTATATACATATATTGTATAAATTATCAGTGAATGTTATCTAAACATGTGATTTTGTCCAGCCACCAGGGGCCGCTCACACGCTTTGTGTCACTTCAGGAGCTGTGTTGTTTTACTCTCCACATCGTGAGCGCCCTCTAGGTGAACTGTGAGTGAATTACAGCTAATATCAGCTGCAACAACCGGAAGAGGACAGGCTCCGTCGTGTAGTTTCCATGGGAACAGTCACTGCGTCCTTCGCTACGTCACGCCTTCATAGAAGAATGTGGGCGCGGTTACATTGATGTTGCGTTCAAGACAACTCGGATGTTTTCTGACCTCATCCTTGAAAAGTGCAGTGGACGCCGACTACAGGCGGGGTTCGAACCAGTGGTCTGACGTCACACGATAGAACGTGTATCTGAGGCAGGAGCCTGTGGCTTGTGACAGTGCGTGTATCAATATAAATGTTTCTGTGTGGACGGAAGCTGCTCTGGTCACGTGACTCCACTCACGAGACAAAAGTTCCCACGGACTCACGTGTGTTTACCTTTGACGTCATCACTGTGCGCTGGAACGTTTCCTGTAACGCAGCCGTTCGAGTCTGATCACTTGTGTGACGTCACCTGTCCGTCAACATGGAGGCGACGTGTGCAGAGGAAGTGAAGACACGGAGGTAAAAGGTCACGTGATCCTACATGTGTACGACAAGTAACTAACGTTACTGACTAACTAACGTTACTCTGAGTCACAGGTCAGGGAACCTGAGGAGGCCCCTGAGCACAGCGCAGAGGTTCACGTGCACGCGCCCGTCCATCAACACCGAGCAACACTGTGAGCTGCTGGTGAGTGCACGCGCATACACACACACGCACACACATGTTGCAGGTCAGAAGGTAGAACCGTTAGCTCTCTCTGTCTCTCTCTCTCTCTCACCTGGTCTCTCTCTGTGTCTCTCTCTCTCTCACCTGGTCTCTCTCTGTCTCTCTCTCTATTTCACCTGTGTCACCTGGTCTCTCTCTGTCCCTCTCTCTCTCACCTGGTCTCTCTCTGTCTCTCTCTCGCTCACCTGGTCTCTCTCTCTCTCTCTCACCTGGTCTCTCTCTGTCGCTCTCTGTCTCTCTCTCACCTGTGTCACCTGGTCTCTCTCTGTCCCTCTCTCTCTCTCACCTGGTCTCTCTCTGTCCCTCTCTCTCTCTCACCTGGTCTCTCTCTGTCTCTCTCTCTCTCTCACCTGGTCTCTCTCTGTCCCTCTCTCTCTGTCTCTCTCTCTATTTCACCTGTGTCACCTGGTCTCTCTCTGTCCCTCTCTCGCTCACCTGGTCTCTCTCTCTCTCTCTCACCTGGTCTCTCTCTGTCCCTCTCTCTGTCGCTCTCTGTCTCTCTCTCTCTCTCTCTCACCTGGTCTCTCTCTGTCCCTCTCTTGGTCTCTATCTCTCTCTCTCTCACCTGTGTCACCTGGTCTGTGTCTCTCTCTCTCTCTCTGTCCCTCTCTTGGTCTCTCTCTCTCTCTCTCACCTGTGTCACCTGGTCTGTGTCTCTCTCTCTGTCCCTCTCTTGGTCTCTCTCTCTCTCTCTCTCTCTCACCTGTGTCACCTGGTCTGTGTCTCTCTCTCTCTCTCTCTGTCCCTCTCTTGGTCTCTCTCTCTCTCTCTCACCTGTGTCACCTGGTCTGTGTCTCTCTCTCTGTCCCTCTCTTGGTCTCTCTCTCTCTCTCTCTCTCACCTGTGTCACCTGGTCTGTGTCTCTCTCTCTCTCTCTCTGTCCCTCTCTTGGTCTCTCTCTCTCTCTCACCTGTGTCACCTGGTCTGTGTCTCTCTCTCTCTCTCTCTGTCCCTCTCTTGGTCTATATCTCTCTCTCTCTCACCTGTGTCACCTGGTCAACAGGGTTTCCTCCCTCAGAACTACCAGTACCATGTGTGCCGGTACAGAGCTGTGAGCCAATCAGAAGCCGGCCCCGTCAGCTTCGAGGCCACGGTGAGGATGTCCCTGAGGTCGAAGGAGGAGATCCAGCTGTGGCTCAGGTCCATGAAGGTCACATGGCGCGTGGCCCACACCCGGCCCACCACAGGCTGCCGGATCCTCTTCAAGGTGGACGGATCGTCCTCTCACTTTATCTTTTCATTTCTTTGTCAGGACACGTGTCCATGGAAGTTTGTTCACACTTCCTGTCGCTCACCACGTCTTCATCACTGAGAACATGAGTCACTTGCTGTGATTATTTATGAAGGCTCCTTAAATGGGGAAAAGTTGTAATGTAACAAGAAAAAGTCTTACATATGTTAAATGTATTAACAGTATTGATGTCGATCTGAGTTGTGATTGTTTCCTGCTGCAGGCGGACTACAGGTGTCAGTACAACACACAACCCAGAGACAAACTGACCAGGGCCACTAACAACACCGACTGTCCTGCCAAGCTGAAGGTGACGCTGGTCCGTGCTGAGGCGTCCAGAGGTCAACGCAGCAGGTCCACCACACCTCCACACTCCTGCTTCCATCTCTGTCTCCACCTCTCTGTTCCAGCTGTTTGCTCTGTCCCTCCAGAAACACGGATCCTCACATCCCAGAATACCCCACGCTCGTGCACATCAGCAACATCCACAATCACAGCGTCCGCATGGCGAGTTCAGGAACGACCAGCACAGCCGCTGACGCACCACAAGGTCAGGTTCATTCATTAAGGTGGACGGCACGACAGCTCCCAGAAGTTGCCCCCTGGTGTCTGGCTGCAGTATAGGTCATAAACCCTCTCCTCCATGTTAGCAGATGGGATGTGGACCAAAACTCAAATATCAAAGTAGACGTTAAATATCGTCATCTTTGTTGAGGTGTTTGTGATGTGTGTTAACATCTGTTTGGACTGAGTGACAGATAAGCCATCGCTCTGTGTCCAGATGTTTTTGACAGGAAGGAGTGGAGCTCCATGATCGGCGAGCTTTCGGCCGTGGCTCAGAGCAGTGCCGGGTTTCAACGAGCGGCTGTAGCCATGATGAAGACCTTCCACGCGCTGAAGGGGAACCCCTCCATGCTGCAGTCGGCCATGCACACGTTTGGCCACAGTGGCGCCACCGGCCTGGCATCACGGACCCTCCCACGCAGCGCACGGCCCTCCTCTATGTTCCACAGAAAGGTCAAGCTCGAGGGGAGCGGCAGACCCACGGCCAGGAGGCCCAAAAAGGTTGCTACAAACATAACAAACATATAACCCCCCCACCCATCACCAACCCCCCCATGGCTGAGAGCATTCAGTGGACTACCATCAACTCAGGAGCAGGATGAACAGATGAAACTACATCTGGGTCTTTCTGTAACACTATGAGATCAAACTTGACTGATTTCATGATAAAAACAATCTCATATTCACAGGAGAGATATTTGTGAAACAGTTTTCAGATATGAACTCTGTAAATTTTGTGTGTACATGTTGTGTAGTCAGTGTTTGTGAAGCGGAAGCAGCAGGTTGTTGGGTCCGACTCGTTCAAACAGGAACATGTGGGGAACATCAGGCGAGGGGAGGAGCCTGTAGAGCAGCAGGGGCGGAGCCTGTAGAGCAGCAGGAGGCGGGATCTGACGTATAAACTCTGCTGTGGAAAGATCAGTGTTGTTGTTTCCAGCTCCTCCACACCGGGTCGGCTCCATCACCAGAAGATCTGGACATCCTCTAGAAAAAAATTACCTTTTAAATATAAACTGTTTTGTTGGAAATATGAGTAATGCGTTGACCCATGGTGTAAGGAAAAAAGATATGATTGGTGTTAATCAAAAACAAGATATAAATATAATAATATATGATAAGCTGTTACAATGAACCTTTCAATGATAAATAAAAACAGTTCTCTTCTCACCTTTACATTCATTTTAAATCAAATCTCTTGCCGTGATGTTTGAATATTAATTATAATTAATTATGAATTCATTTAACTAATGAAACCGTTTTAAAAGGTTCCCTTTAATACCGTTTGTTCATTAAACATCCTCCGTGTCCCAGCGGCAGTACTCGCATCGAGCTGCCCGGGCTAAGAGCCTCTCCTCCGGCTCCGTCACGTTCATGGAGCCGGCTAGCGTCAGTGCTGGAAGAGACGAGCCAATCAGAGGCAGGGTAGGGGGCGGGTCTTCTTCCACCATTGGCTGGGGAAACAACGCGGCGCGTGTATCTTTTAACGTAACTCAAAGCGGAATTGACGTACGTTGGAAATCTTGCGGAAATATCCACAACAAACATGGCGGACGGTGAGTTCATTGTTAAACATGGGTTCGCGCTTCTCCCCGTTTAGCTGTTTTCTCGTGTTTCTCTGTGTTTGCTGCGAGCTTCCGGTTTGATGACTCGTTTGATACAAAACACACGAGCCGGTTCCGCCGGTCAGCGAGGCGCATCTACCGGACATTTACCGGGATGCTAAGCTAACGTGTGGCTAACGGTGCACCGGGCGAGCCGCACGAGAGGAGAGAGAGAGGGAAGTTCAAAGAGCAGAGACCGACGACGAGCATGTAGAAGAAACCGGGGGTTAGTTAGTGACGTGGGGTTAGTTAGTGACGTGGGGTTAGTTAGTGACGTGGGGTCAGTTAGTGACGTGGGGTTAGTTAGTGATCAGGGGTCAGTTAGTGACGTGTGGTTAGTTAGTGACCTGTGGTTAGTTAGTGACCTGTGGTTAGTTAGTGATCAGTTATTGACCTGTGGTTAGTTAGTGACCTGTGGTTAGTTAGTGACCTGTGGTTAGTTAGTGACCTGTGGTTAGTTAGTGACCTGTGGTTAGTTAGTGACCTGTGGTTAGTTAGTGACCTGTGGTTAGTTAGTGACGTGTTTTCATGTTCAGCAGTGTTGACTCGTTCTCCATCAACAAACTGTTTCTCCTTCTTCACTCTGAGAAATCTCTACCTGACTTTGTTATTAGATCAAACAGACGCAGATCAGTCCATGGAGGGACAAACACCAGTGAGTAACACACACACACACACACACACACACACACACACACACACACACACACACACACACACACACACACACACACACACACACACACACACACTTCAGTATTATCAGTGTAGGCTCAGAAGATCAGAATCAGAGAGTATTTATTGCCAAGTAGGGTTACACCTACCTGGAATTGTCTTTGGTATATAGGTGCATACAATAAACATAAAAACACAACAGTTTGTTTACAGTGACTGTGAAGAGAGAGAGAGAGAGAGAGAGAGAGAGAGAGAGAGAGAGAGAGAGAGAGAGAGAGAGAGAGAGAGAGCATGGATCATTCATTTCAGACGACATTCTTCTGCTCAGCTTTGTGTTTTATATAAATCATGTGAACATGATCCTCCTGCAGGTTTCTGAAAACCCTCACGCAGAGTACGGCCTGACGGAAAACATCCAGGTAACACACACACACACACACACACACACACACACACACACAGTGCAATGAGCAGTGAAGGGCAGACTCCCAGCATGCTTTGCTGCTTCTCCTCCTCAGAGGACAGTGGAGAACGAGAAGGCGAGTGCAGAGAAGATCTCGAAGCAGAAGGTGGATCTGCAGGCGCTGCCGACCCGAGCCTACCTGGACCAGACCGTGGTGCCCATCCTGCTGCAGGGCCTGTCGGTGCTCGCCAAGGAGAGGTCAGCAGCTCTCGTGGTTCTACTCTGACCGTCCCTCACGTTACGGGTCACAAAGTGTGGGACAGAGAGACCTCAGGTCGTCCCCACATCGCCCCCTGTGTGTCACAGCTGGAACTCAGCTTGATGAGGGAGTTCTTCTCTCCCGGAGCCAAAGTGCTGCTCATTGTTGAGTTTCTCTTTAAAAAAAATGAAGGTCTTGACCCTCAATGTAAAGAGGCTTGAGATCATGTATATTATGATTTGGCGCTATACAAATTGAATTTCAAACTTGATGCATAAATAAGAAGTTGTGATTCCTGAGCACTGTTGTCATTGATCACTTTGTCACGATGCAAAGTTCTGGTCACTCTTCCTCTCAGACGTTTCTATGACGATGAATTTGCTCCAGTTAAAACTCGACTTGAAACAGAACTCACACTCGGACTCTTTTCTGTTGCAGGCCTCCGAACCCGATCGAGTACCTCGCTGCGTTCCTGCTGAAGAACAAGTCTCAGTTTGAGGAGAGAAACTGACTCGTCTCATTTCCTGTTTGTTCATGAACTATTGTTTTTTTTATTTTATCACAATAAACATGTTGATGTGAAAGCCTCTCTGGGCTTTTATTCTGAAAGAATGAAAAACAGGTTTGTGTGTTGTTTCCATCTGTGACTGAGGTGTGGTTAGCTTAGCATAAACACTAGAAGCAGGTGGCGAGTGTTAGCATAACAGGACGAGGGCAGATGGATACAAGACATAGTTCCAACACTGAACTGAACCTAAAGCCAGGAACAGATCAGCGCCACCACCTGTTCAGAGTGTAACTGTTGATCACACTGAATATACTGGAGCTTCAGAGGCCGCAGATTTCAGTCAGATTAGGTTTTCAGAACGTTAAAGAGAAAATTAAATTTCATATATTTTCAATGAGGGAAAGTTTATCAGAAAAAACTATTTGATGAAAACAAAATTGATGTAAAACCCGTAGTCAGAGAAAAGTCACAAAAACAGACAAAACTACTTTGAAAACTAAATATAAGAAAAGCAATTTGTTTCAACAGTAACAGAAACTAAAATAACTTTCCTGAAACTTTACTAACGTGTTAAATAAAATAAGTTTAGCTCTCAGATTAAAAACATGTAGAGCAGAACAGTTTGACATGGAATAAAGTTGAGCTGACGTCCAAACCGTCAGGCGATGAAATATTTAATCAAAATAAAAAACTAATCTGACGTCGCATCATCAAAACGTTTCAGACGCAGGAAACTGGAAACCATTAAATCAAACATGCTGATAAGTTCATGTTTTTAAATATTAAATGATGAATTTATTTATAATATTGGAAACTGGGCTGACCAGAGTCACGTCTGTTAACATAGAAGGTTAGGTCTGATCATTTGAAACCAGTTTTTATTTATTAAACACTTTTCTCATAAAACAGTAAAAATCTTTTTGAGTCTGTTGAAGAAAATTCACCTTAAATGAGGTCGGACATTAAACTGAGCGTCTGATGTTAAAACTGACGCAGCAGGAACGTTTGACTGTGATTGACAGGAGTGTCAGCCAATCAGCTGACTCCAAACATACAAGGTCAGATAAAGAATTTAAGGCGGATCTTTAAACGTCCACTCAGCAACTGATGTTAGTGCCTGGCGCCCAGGAGCTGCCTCTGCCTGTGACATCACTTCCTGTGTTCATCCAGACACAGGCGGGCCGGTGCAGGAAGTAGAGCGGCGGACGCAGGGTGACGAGGAGGAGGAAGGTGAGGGGGGGCGGGTCTTGGTCTCAGATGTAGAACTGATGAGCGGCCAGATTGTCCATGAACGGCTGAACCAGGAAGTCGGTGGAGAAGTAGAAGACGAGGCCGAAGGTGATGGAGATGGGCAGCGCCGGCAGAGCTTTCTTAAAGATGGCCAGCAGCAGCAGCGTCAGACACAGACCCTGAGGAACACGCACACCTGGTCAGTCACTCTGTTGTCTCACCGACACGCCCCAGGGAACCGGCTCACCCCCCCGCTGACAAGGTCGAGATGAAGTACTCACGATGAGAATGGCGACGAAGCAGGCGATGGTCGTGTTCCAGTCGCCGCCGGTCGCTGCAGCTTTTCCAACCAGGACGCTGTAGAAGATGAAATCGCCGAGGCCAAGCTTCACCCCCCCTGCACACACACACACACACACACACACACACACACATTATTCCATGAGGCTGTGCAGCTTTGGTTTTAATCTGAAATGCTCTTCATGAACTCACGGTCTTCCTCCAGGTCGTCTTCTGGAAACGTCCGGGACAGTCGTCTCTCAGGCTCCACCTCCCTGCCACTAGGCCCCACCTCCTCATCTGATGAAGAAAGAGTGGAGGTGTTAATTCAACTAGCCGGTAACGAAGGTAAAGTCATACAAGTCGTAAAGTTGGACAATGTTTAAAGTTGTAAAGTCGTAGAAGTACGAGTTGTACTACAGTCTTGGAGTGGTTCTATCTTTGTGTCTCCTAACTCTCCTCTCCCATGGTCCCTTGTGACTGAGCAGTTGATGTGATGTTGCACCTGATTCGTGGTCGGAGCGTGGAGCGTCCATCGGGCTCGCCATCCCCACCGTCCACATCATGGCAGCTACACACACAGAACAATAAAACCGCAGAGTCATCGTTTCCTGCCGGTCGGCCATGAGTCAGCAGTATTTCTCTGTTCATGTTTAACTCTGTGGTTTCTGGTGAAGATCAGTGGACGTGTGATGGACTCACAGGAGTAGATGAGGGCGGGGAAGATGGGCTCGTTGCGCTCCTGAGCCGTCTCCACCAGCATCCTGAGAGGACCTTTAGGAGACAGGACGGCCACCAGATCTGCAACAACACAGACAACCTGAGCAAAGCATGATGGGAAGGCTGACCCAGTCACCTGACCTGGGACCAGCAGCCGGCTGAACCAGAGCCTGAGAGGAACCCAGGGTCTACTTCCTGCTCAGTGGAAACCATGTGACCAGGTCGGCGGTTCGATCCCCAGTCTGACCCATCTGCGTGCCGAAGTGTCCTTGGGCAAGATGCTGAACCCCGAATGCCCCACATACAGTGCTGCTAATAGATGCAGTGTGTGAATGTGTGTGTGAATGGATGAATGTAAAACTGCTGTAAAGAGCTTTGAGTCAACAAGACTAGAAAAGCTCTTTATAAATACAAGACCCTTTACCAATGAGTCGCCCCCTGCTGGACATTACACAGAAGACAGGATTCAGACGCTTTGGCTTCACTGTTTTGGAATCCATGACTGTGTCTCAGTTTAGGCTCCGCCTCATTCTCAGACTGAGTGCCGTCAGTGTACAGGGCTCGTGAAGGAGGCGGTCCCTGGGTTGGGACAACGCCCAGTCTTTAGATCATTCTGGTGATAGCGTGTTGTAACGTGATACTAATGGTGTTCAAACACAGCAGCTGTTGAAGGAGATTTGATGATGAAGGAACCCGTGTGACCTCAGAGACCCACCGTAGACGGAGATGGCGCCCAGGATGACCCAGGCCGACCACTCGGGCAGGTACTTGATGAAGACCAGGGCCATGAGGGCGCTGATGAGGATGAGGTAGGCCTGCTGCAGGGGGAGCGGCCCCTTCCAGTGGATGCAGATCATCCCCACGGCCCCGAAGTTCCAGATGATCACTCCCACCGTGGGGTAGTCCACGGCCAGGTTGTACGTCTTAAACACCTCACTGAAAAACAGAGGTGTGGTCATGTTCCAGCTGACATCGCTCTGCGCTCTGATTGGTCCAACTGCTCACTGACTGTGGTGTGAATAGAGCTGAGTGAAACTGACCCGAGGTACATGAAGCTGAACCAGAAGAGCAGCATGAGGGAGGAGAGGATGAGCCAGCCGTGGATGAACTGCACAGATCAGTGACATGAAGAGTCAGGAGACAAGAACAAGCACCAGGACCAAACCACACCTCCACCCGCCGGCTCTCTCACCTTGTAGCAGCGGTACTTGTAGAGGACGACCAGGAAGATGGTCATGACCACGATGACGCTGATCATGATGATGGTGTTGAGGACGGAGTTGAGGAGCCGGCGGGTCCGACAGACGCCGTGTTCTCTGTGAAGGGCGTGTAGATCCTGTGGGGACAAACATCGTGGTTAGTGGTGAGCAGCCGCGGCATCCTGCAGGGGGCGGGGCTGGGGGGGGGGCCGGGGAGTCGTGGACCTACAGCTGCTGGTCCGTCTTCTCCGTGTAGAAGCTGACCGACTTGATGGTGGCCACCACCACCACCATGCAGGAGGGTGACGGGGACGAACAGCATGATGACGTGCTTGGCTCCGTACTTCAGAGTCAGCTCCTCGTCGTCTGCCTCCACCTCCTGGTCGGACCCGCCCCCATCTCCACCTCCTCCCGAGGGCGCCGTCCGCCTGCTGACCCCCGGCTGCACCAACAGAGGGCGACATTCAGCATCAGTGCAGCAGGAAGAACAACAACGTGCTGCCCAGCTGACGCAGGCGAGTACAGAGCAGAGACTTGACCCTTTTACCCCTCGTGGGCGGCTCCTCTGAGGCGCTGGCGTCCGGGTCCGGTTGGTATGACGACACCACGGGCTTCTCTGCCGGGACCAACGCCGTGCCGCTCGTTGTAGAACTCCTCGTCACTGTCCGAGGCGTTCATGGCTCTGACAGCAAATCACCAACCAGCAGATAGACTCCGCCCACACGGACCGCCTGAGAACACGTGCTGCATGAGCATTAACGTACACTGGTCATGTGGTGTAAACAGGAAGTAGATTGTCTACTGTGTAGGTGGTTGCTTAGTTACAGTAAATAATAAAAAAACTGCAATGGTGATTCTGTATGACCCTGAGCGGCAGCCCGCCACCAGGGGGCGAAGCATTCTGGTTATTATTAACAACACAGTGGACTCAGTTTCCCACAATGCATCGTGAAGAGCAGTAAGTACTAGCAACCAGGTAATATTGACCATCATGCATCGCGGTCGCTCGGTGGATCTCGACCTGAACCAGGATCAGTGAGAACAAACAACAACACGGACCCGCAGCTCGACGTGCACGCGCTCCGGCACGGTGCGCGCGGACGGTGTTTATTCACTGTTCTCATTTACGATCTAATAACTAAATATAAATAAGTAGATAAACAGATTTTACCTGAAGAAGCAGCGCAGAGATAAACACCGACACACAACCCGGAACTCAGCAGTCAGCTGAGCGGCACACACGTCATCACGTGACCACGTCTGCGATGACGTATGTTTCACTCCGCCCTGTGTATTTAGTTGTTGAGTAAAAGTTCGAAGCCTGACGTCATTATTAAAAAAAATACATCATGGGTATAAGAGACAGTAAAATATGTTAAAATCAATATTATTATTTATTTATAAAATATATTATGTTGATTAAATGAATAACTAATAAAAAAATCGATAAAATACAACAATATATTAATAGAATAAAACTAGTAATATTGATAACTTATTAATAAAGTAATTAATATGGTCCATTAAATTAAACTTACGTGAATAAAAATATAAATCATATATAGATAGAATATGATTGACGAAATACATATAAACAAAATATGATATAAATATATTATCTATCTTATCTACCTGCTCCTGTATCTATACTTCAGACGACTGTAAAGTATATTTATATTATATTAAATTATATTACCACTCATCATGTGCCTCACTGCCCCTCCCTCCCGCTCAGCCCCGCCCCCTGCTGACCGGAGAACCGGCCGGTGCAGCGGGACTTTGTGACCGGACATCACGTGATGTCGGCGGCAGCAGAGAGAGCTGCTCCCCCCCTGGGCCCGGCTGCACCGGAGCCCCCCCCGCTGGGCCCCCCCCCAGGCTGGCGGGCCTCCCACCGGGCCCCCCGCTGGACGGACGAGCCCCGGTGCCGATGAACCTGTTCGCAACCTGGGAGGTGGACCGGTCCTCTCCGAGCTGCGTGCCCAGGTAAAGAGCTTAAAGTCCGGCAGAGAGGAGGCTGCTGCCCGGTGAGTGTGTGTGAGTGAGTTAGTGTGAGTGTGTGCGTGTGGGTGTGTGCGTGTGTGTGTGTGTGTGTGTGTGTGTGTTGTGTGTGGTTTGTTTGTTTGTTTGTTTGTTTTGTTTGTTTGTGTGAGAGTGTGTGTGTTTGTTGTTTGTTTGTGTGTGTGTGTGTGTGAGTGAGTGAGTGTGTGAGTCTGTGTGAGTGTGTGTTTTGTTTGTTTGTGTGTGAGTGTGTGAGTGTGTGTGTTGGTGAGATCAGAGGAGGAGGAGGAGGAAGAGGAGATACAGCTGTAGTGTGTCTCTGTGAAGACGTCCTGTTGGACTGATGAAGATGAGGAGGAGGAGAAGAAGGAGGAGGAGGAGCTGTAGCGTGTCTCTGTGAAGACGTCCTGTTGGACTGATGAAGATGAGGAGGAGGAAGAGGAGGAGGAGCTGTAGCGTGTCTCTGTGAAGATGTCCTGTTGGACTGATGAAGATGATGGAGGAGGAGGAGAAGGAGGAGGAGGAGGAGGAGGAGGAGAGGAGGAGGAGAAGGAGGAGGAGGAGGAGCTGTAGCGTGTCTCTGTGAAGACGTCCTGTTGGACTGATGAAGATGAGGAGGAGGAAGAGGGAGGAGTGAGCTGTAGCGTGTCTCTGTGAAGACGTCCTGTTGGACTGATGAAGATGAGGAGGAGGAAGAGGAGGAGGAGCTGTAGCGTGTCTCTGTGAAGATGTCCTGTTGGACTGATGAAGATGAGGAGGAGGAGGAGAAGAGGGAGGAGGAGGAGGAGGAGGAGGAGAAGGAGGAGGAGGAGGAGCTGTAGCGTGTCTCTGTGAAGACGTCCTGTTGGACTGATGAAGGATGAGGAGAGAGGAGGAGGAGGAGGAGGAGGAGCTGTAGCGTGTCTCTGTGAAGACGTCCTGTTGGACTGATGAAGATGAGGAGCAGCTGATGGTGAAGAACCTGCAGAGTGGGATCTGGTGGAAGTAGAGAACATGGAGTCTTCAGCACTTTATTGGTTCTCATGTGATTTCCGGAGCCCCAGCTTGAGACTGAGCACGTTCCTGAACCTCTGGACACCTTCTGGTCGTCCTCACTGTCGATGAGAAGGTCCAACACTCTTCATCTCCCAGAATGCCTAGAGAGAGCTGAGGCCCCTGACCCTGGATCAGAGGCTTCTCGATGGACTAAAGATCAGAGCAGTTACATCACATTGCAGCAGCCAATCAGAAAAATCCAAAAACATAAACCATGTTGACGACTCGCTCATACCCTCCACCTGTTCACGGCAGATTAGTCGGGGGGGAGTTAGCCAGCTCTACCAATCACAGATAATCCTCTTAGACACCAGGAAGCAGGAGCCTGTCGCTCGTCACCACTCACGTCACAGCAGGTTTACAAAGTGTTTATGTGATTATCATCACGTGGGAAGTTCTGACAAATATCCAGATCTAAAGAGTTTCTACTTCTTTGATCTGAACCATGGACTGTGAATACAAATGGAAATAGACGTCAGGAACATTCAGGAGTTTCTGTCTTATTCAAACAGCTGATGTTCATTTAGTGAATGATGATCATTGAGAGTCAAACAGACCATGAAGCAGCCGTCCTTTATGAGCCAAGGAACCAGTCGAACACAGCAGGAGACGTCCTCCCATGAAAGTATGAACAGTATGAACACGTATGAACAGTATGAACACGTGTGGACAGGAAGCTGATGTGTGACGAGTTCCTGCATGAACCTGATCAGAAACATGAACAAACATCAAAGAGATAAGAACGACCTGAATGATAGAAACATTTTTGACAAACTTTCATTTAACGTCCACTTTGATTTTTTCAAGTTGTGTCCATGTCCCATCTGCTAACATGGAGCAGGTTAATGATCTATACTGCAGCCAGACACCAGGGGGCGATAGAGACAATTTTGACTTGACTTTAGGGAGCCGTCATGTCGTCCATCTTTATTTACAGTCTCTGGCTGAACTGTCAAATCTTTTACAAATGTTCCTGGTTCCCAGATGTTCCCTGACAACATCTTGTCGTATTGTGTTTGTGTGTGTGTGTGTGTGTGTGTGTGTGTGTGTGTTTTAGGTTGTGTAGTCTGACTCTGAAGAAGCTCCTGGTTCTGAGGGAGTTGGACCGAGATCTCAGCTCCGTCGTCATCGCTGTGAAGATCCAGGTCAGAGGAACGTTTCACACCTGAACTCAGATGTTTAACTGTTGTGAACCACGTTGATTCAAACACGTGTTCAACCTGAACCTCAGGGCTCCAGAAGAACTCTGAGGTCCAACGAGTATCTTCTCCCTCCAGAGGGCGTCATGGCAACCGACCTGGAGCTCACCTTCTCACTGCAGGTTCATATACAACCTCACAGACTGAAACGTTATACACTCAGATCATCTGTCCATCACAAAGACTCTATATAAAGAGGATCAGTGACTGTATATAAAGAGGATCAGTGACTGTATATAAAGATGATCAGTGACTGTATATAAAGAGGATCAGTGACTGTATATAAAGAGGATCAGTGACTGTATATAAAGAGGATCAGTGACTGTATATAAAGAGGATCAGTGACTGTATATAAAGAGGATCAGTGACTGTATATAAAGAGGATCAGTGACTGTATATAAAGAGGATCAGTGACTGTATATAAAGAGGATCAGTGACTGTATATAAAGAGGATCAGTGACTGTATATAAAGAGGATCAGTGACTGTATATAAAGAGGATCAGTGACTGTATATAAAGAGGATCAGTGACTGTATATAAAGAGGATCAGTGACTGTATATAAAGAGGATCAGTGACTGTATATAAAGAGGATCAGTGACTGTATATAAAGAGGATCAGTGACTGTATATAAAGAGGATCAGTGACTGTATATAAAGATGATCAGTGACTGTATATAAAGAGGATCAGTGACTGTATATAAAGAGGATCAGTGACTGTATATAAAGAGGATCAGTGACTGTATATAAAGAGGATCAGTGACTGTATATAAAGAGGATCAGTGACTGTATATAAAGAGGATCAGTGACTGTATATAAAGAGGATCAGTGACTGTATATAAAGAGGATCAGTGACTGTATATAAAGAGGATCAGTGACTGTATATAAAGAGGATCAGTGACTGTATATAAAGAGGATCAGTGACTGTATATAAAGAGGATCAGTGACTGTATATAAAGAGGATCAGTGACTGTATATAAAGAGGATCAGTGACTGTATATAAAGAGGATCAGTGACTGTATATAAAGAGGATCAGTGACTGTATATAAAGAGGATCAGTGACTGTATATAAAGAGGATCAGTGACTGTATATAAAGAGGATCAGTGACTGTATATAAAGAGGATCAGTGACTGTATATAAAGATGATCAGTGACTGTATATAAAGAGGATCAGTGACTGTATATAAAGAGGATCAGTGACTGTATATAAAGAGGATCAGTGACTGTATATAAAGAGGATCAGTGACTGTATATAAAGAGGATCAGTGACTGTATATAAAGAGGATCAGTGACTGTATATAAAGAGGATCAGTGACTGTATATAAAGATGATCAGTGACTGTATATAAAGAGGATCAGTGACTGTATATAAAGAGGATCAGTGACTGTATATAAAGATGATCAGTGACTGTATATAAAGAGGATCAGTGACTGTATATAAAGAGGATCAGTGACTGTATATAAAGAGGATCAGTGACTGTATATAAAGAGGATCAGTGACTGTATATAAAGATGATCAGTGACTGTATATAAAGAGGATCAGTGACTGTATATAAAGAGGATCAGTGACTGTATATAAAGAGGATCAGTGACTGTATATAAAGAGGATCAGTGACTGTATATAAAGAGGATCAGTGACTGTATATAAAGAGGATCAGTGACTGTATATAAAGAGGATCAGTGACTGTATATAAAGAGGATCAGTGACTGTATATAAAGAGGATCAGTGACTGTATATAAAGATGATCAGTGACTGTATATAAAGAGGATCAGTGACTGTATATAAAGAGGATCAGTGACTGTATATAAAGAGGATCAGTGACTGTATATAAAGAGGATCAGTGACTGTATATAAAGAGGATCAGTGACTGTATATAAAGAGGATCAGTGACTGTATATAAAGAGGATCAGTGACTGTATATAAAGATGATCAGTGACTGTATATAAAGAGGATCAGTGACTGTATATAAAGAGGATCAGTGACTGTATATAAAGAGGATCAGTGACTGTATATAAAGAGGATCAGTGACTGTATATAAAGAGGATCAGTGACTGTATATAAAGATGATCAGTGACTGTATATAAAGAGGATCAGTGACTGTATATAAAGAGGATCAGTGACTGTATATAAAGATTATCAGTGACTGTATATAAAGAGGATCAGTGACTGTATATACAGAGGATCAGTGAGTGTATATAAACTCTGTATTTCAGTATCCTCACTTCCTGAAGCGAGGTGCTAATCGTCTCCATGTGATGCTTCAGAGGAAGAAAAGATACAAGAACCGAAACATCCGGGGCTTCAGAACTCTGGCAGTGGGAGTCATCAACATGGACGAGGTAAGACCAGGGGACGGACCACCAGGGGACATGCGACCAGGGGACGGACGACCAGGGGACGGACCACCAGGGGACGGACCACCAGGGGACGGACCACCAGGGGACGTACCACCAGGGGACGGACCACCAGGGGACGGACCACCAGGGGACGGACCACCAGGGGACGGACCACCAGGGGACATACGACCAGGGGACGGACCACCAGGGGACATACGACCAGGGGACGGACCACCAGGGGACGGACCACCAGGGGACATACGACCAGGGGACGGACCACCAGGGGACATACGACCAGGGGACAGACGACCAGGGGACATACGACCAGGGGACGGACCACCAGGGGACGGACCACCAGGGGACATACGACCAGGGGACAGACGACCAGGGGACATACGACCAGGGGACAGACGACCAGGGGACATACGACCAGGGGACGGACCACCAGGGGACGGACCACCAGGGGACATACGACCAGGGGACAGACGACCAGGGGACATACGACCAGGGGACTGACGACCAGGGGACGGACCACCAGGGGACGGACCACCACACTATTGGATTGTAACTGTGTCTGTGTGTGTCTGTGTGTGTCTGTGTGTGTCCCAGGTGATGCAGCATCCGACTGAAAGGACCCACATCCTCGGTCTCCATAGCAACCTGAAGAACGTCTCTGTGCGGTGGGCGGAGTTGAGCGTCCTCTCTGTCTCCAGCCAGCCAATCGAACTGGAGGAGACAAGTGGTCACCATGGCAACATCACCAAGGCCCTGGGTAGGATAACCTCATAATGCCCTGGCTCCTGATTGGTCCTCCTCCTCTTCCTCGTCTCAGATCATAGAGATGAACACAGAACGTTTACTTTTCTGTTCCTGAGCTTCGACTTCAGGGTCAAATAATCTGTTTCAGTGAAAGTGTCTGTGGTTCTGTTCTCACCACGACAGAGAAGTGTGTGTTCACAGGTTGTTGTGTGTGTTCACAGGTTGTCATGTGTGTTCACAGGTTGTCGTGTGTGTTCACAGGTTGTTGTGTGTGTTCACAGGTTGTCGTGTGTGTTCACAGGTTGTCGTGTGTGTTCACAGGTTGTCGTGTGTGTTCACAGGTTGTCGTGTGTGTTCACAGGTTGTCGTGTGTGTTCACAGGTTGTCGTGTGTGTTCACAGATCACTACTGGGAGGATGATGATGACAGCTTCTCCTCTGAACAGGAAGGAAGTGATGATGCAGTCCCGCCTCAGGTGATTGACAGCTCGTCATCTTCAGGAACTCAAACCCTGTTCGATCTTTTCATTCGTTGACTTGTTGTTTTCAACAAGTTTTTAAACTTTAAACTTTTAAACTTGTTGATTCAGTTTAATATTTGATCCAAAAAG
>JBAMIH010000037.1:152500-175000 GCA_038501795.1 Pseudopleuronectes americanus | reverse complement strand
GTAAAGGTCTTGAACATGAATATTACAAAACATAAACTATGACACACTTTTTCAAAACTAAATGTAAATGTGTCATGAAGCGCAGAGAGCAGAGTCTCGTTTCCATGGAGACACCTGCTGATGATGCTGTCTTTGTTCCAGCTGGTGAAGGTCGGCATCGTGGACTTCCTGTCCACCTCAGGTAAGACCTGACTCAGCCGTCCCCTCCTCGGCTCCTCCCCCAGCTCCTCCCCCAGCTCCTCCCCCGCCCCGTCACCGTGTCTCACCTTTCTCTCCACAGTCGACTCTGATGACATCATCCTGGGGTCTCCTCCCAGCCAATCAGGAGCACCGATCAGCATCACCTCCACACCTCCCCCCTCCCCTTCCAACAGGTACTTCCTGTTTTCATCTGTTGAAGATGTAGGGTGTAGCTGTGTGCACGACCTGTGACCTCTGACCCCTCATGTGCAGCAGCTGTTCGGGGGAGGTGATGGGTCTGCAGGTCGACTACTGGAGCGGTCCGGGGGGGGGGAGGGGGGGAGGAAGGAGGGCGGGGTGAAGAACACGCTGAAGAGCAACTTCCGCTCGCTGCAGGTGTCGAGGATCAGCGGAGGAGAACTGATGAGTCTGACGGTGGTGATGAAGGAGAAGAACAAGAAAGGTGAGGAGGAGGAGGAGGAGCACGATGATGATGAAGAAGAGGAGGATGATGGTTGTCTGTGTGTGTGTTTGTGTCTGTCAGTCATGTTCCTTAGTAAGAAGACGAAGGAGAAGGAGGCGGAGTCGAGGAGTCAGGTGATTGAAGGAATCAGCCGTTTGATCTGTACATCGAAACACCAACACACACTGAGAGGTACACACACACACACACACACACACACACACACACACTGAGAGGTACACACACACACACACACTCTGAGAGGTACATACACACACACACACACACACACACACTGAGAGGTACACACACACACACACACACACACACACACACACACACACTGAGAGGTACACACACACACACACACACACACACACACACACACACACACACTGAGAGGTACACACACATACACTGTGAGCGGTACACACACACACACACACTCTGAGAGGTACACACACATACACTGTGAGCGGTACACACACACACTCTGAGAGGTACACACAAACACCAACACACTTACGTCACGAGTTCCATCATTAATTCAACTGATTCCACGTTGTTTACTTCCTGTTTAACATTAATGTAACAAATTTGAAATCATAACTGTGGATTAATACATTTAAGAATTACAAAATATCAGTAGTGTCATCAAAGCAGTGGGGCAATGTGTTGTATAATAAAGAATAAGAACTAATAATAAGTGAGAGAAACTCAATTGATCCTTTTGGGAAATTGGCTAAATAGCGTTGATCGCCCCCTGGTGGCTGGCTGCAGGGCGGGTCCTAGAGACCACCTGATGGTCTGTGTCCCAGTCTCCATAGACGGAGTGGAGTGGAGCGATGTGAAGTTCTTCCAGCTCGCCGCCCAGTGGCCGACACACGTCAAACACTTTCCTGTTGGAATCTTCACCTGATCCTCGCTCTCCCTCCTCATCCTCACCTCATCAACCTTCAGCAGCAGAACCTTCTCTGTGATCTTCATCCCATCATGGTGGAACAAAGATAACTGTAACTTCTAAGTTACTTCAAAAAATGATGACATTATAAAAAGAATATGTAAAACGTCATGTAAATACTGTACAGTTCAGATCAGAGATAATAATGTGTGTTGATCGGATTTAATTGACTTGTCTGGACCAACCAGCAGGAGAGAAGTTTATTGACAATGAGTTTGGATCAAAGGTCCCAGACTTCAGACCCTTGTGTCCCTCACACCATGTGGGTGGGATCTAAGGAGGACAGATTGAGAGAGGACGTGTGTGGACAGTTTGTGTTGTCCACTCTGACAACAGGACATGAGGCTGGACGTCTGAGACACTCTGTAGGTGTGTGTTGTTAGTGAAGGACTGTTGTGTTCTCCTTACAGGTCTGATGAGGATGATATTCTATTTTAACATAAAGATCTTTCTAAATGTTGGAAATTGTCTTTATTATGTTATGTTTTAAATAAATATATGATGAAGCAGTCCACAGAGAAACATTAGATACCTGGAGCGTAAACGGTGGATCCTTTTCTGGAGGTTTCAAACCGCTCGGCTCAAAATGACTCGAGGAAAGAGAACGTTAGCAGATGTGATGGGAACAGTTAAAGATGGAGGTCGGTTCAGTTCCTCAGACAGTGAAACACCTCGTTAACACCGATTGGTAGGGGGCGTGTCAGACCAGCTGCTAGGAGTGCATAATGAACAACAACCTAGGAAGGCAGGTAAAGGGAAATAGGTCAACCAATCATAACGGAGTAAATCAGCTGACCTATCAGAGCAGGGCTTTATGAGGACGGGGGTCTTAAAGGGACAGGAGCTACAGTGGTTGCACTGGACAGTGTGAGGACATCAATGGGTTTTCTGAACATTTGAGCATGTTAACATTTTACATGACACTAATTCAAATGATCAACATGAACACATTTTGGTTTGTGATCTGTGTGGACCAATCAGAGGAGAGAGATTTAGAAACATTCAAGAGAAAAGACAACATATGACTTACTGAACTTTAATATTTAGAGGACAACATCCAAACAGCCAATCACATCAGACTATTTGTGTGAGTCCATGCACTCACACACAAACACACACAGCAGTATAACATTACAGTTCCCTGCTGCAGTTGTTCATATAGAGCAGAAAGTCTCTTCTGGAGAAAGTTCAACACCAAACTATGGAACCTCCTTCACTTCAACATTAACTATGTTTCAAACTTAGTGCAGATATTAACAAAGGTGCATCACTATCGCTGCAGCTCCGCCTCCTTCACCACGGCTGATGGTGGTCACTACCATAGACTGGATATATAAGGTCACTACAGTGATGTGGATTCAAAGTACATGCACGTCAAGATTAAAGTAATACTTTGCTTAAAGGTACAGGTGAATGTTTAGTGATGTAGATAAAAGTCTTTCAATATTCAGGAGGTAAGAGAATAAAAAACTAAACGTCTGAGAGATCTCCAGCGCTCAGCAGCCAGACACGTGTCACACGTTAGAAAGAGGGTTCACAAGTTTCAGGGTTCCTTCAAAAACCTTTCGAGATTAAAAGAGACACTCAGAAATCTGTGGAATCGTTCAGGAACCTAAGAGACCCAAGATGTTTGACTCCATTAGAAATTCAAAATCCCACAACATCTGTAAAGTTCAAATATTCAGTTGTTAGAACTGTGACGTGTCCATCGGAATCTTTAGGAAACCATGTCAATGCCACAGAAAGCTGGCAGAACCAAAAGGAGATAGTTGATGCTCATACGAACCCATGAACAAAAAAAACAGGAACCTGTGAAACTATGCAGGAACCGACAGTCACCTTTAGAAATCTATAAACATTCAGGAAGCTGTGACATCGGACACCTTGCCACACTTTTAGACAGATAACTAAACTAATAGGAGCCTGCAGAAATATGCAAGAACCTGTGTTACCTTCATGAACACAAAGAACCAGGAAAATCCAAAAAGAAAAACTTTGGGATTTAAAAAATAAAGGGGGGGTTAGGGTTAACGATGGTTTCAACCTTCTAAAGAACATAAAACTACCAGAAAGAATCCGTCAGAATATGTTTATCTGTGTTTATAACCCGACAGATCAGCAAGGAACCGAGGAGCATTACAGATTTGATCCAAAATGTAAAATCCTGTTAAGAAGATGCAGTTCCTCTAGAGCCTTAGAATCCAGCCACTGTCAGGGATCGTACAACATTTAGACAGATGACAGAAATGAGAGGAGTCAGAATATGCAGGATCATAATGGAACCTTTGTAAATCCAGAACCGTGTCGAGCCTTCAAAATAAATCTAGAATCCCTGAACGTGGCAATATGCTTCTAATGAGGAGAGGACGATGTAAATCAACCACAGGCTGAAGAACAAGCAGGTGGTGAGAATCTTCGGGACCCGGGGGCCACCGAGCTCCCCTCCGATCTCCGGTCGCCGGCGGTAGAGGAGAACACCGAAACAGATAAAGGCGAAGATGGTGAAGAGTGTGACGGAGAAGGCCAGTGTTCCTGGGTCCACCTTGAACTGCTGGCCCTGGGAGTAGTGGTAGATGGCAGCGATGGACCAGGCCACGCCGATACCCAGGAAGACGTTGACTGCGTTGCTTCCTGTCACATTGCCGATGGAGGCGTCAGCGTATTGGTCCTGGATGGCTGACACTTTACTGGCAAAGGTGTCTGAGGGAGAGAGAGAGTAGGGATGAGGTGAATGGAGTGCATCACAGAGGGATCACAGAAGGTGAGGTTCACGTTAGACCTGGTACTGAAGTCCCCAAAGCCACGAACACCACAGCAGTCACGGAGTCTTTGAGACCGACGGTGCAGCCGAAATGAGACGCCAGGTCGCCGATCACCGCCGTCAGCATGCCGATGACCGAGATGGAGACCACGAAGCAGGCCCAGCCGTTCCAGTAGTCGGTGGGAGGAACCAAGGCAAACAGGAGTTTCCAGAAGACGGTGAGGAAGTGCATGACGTAGTCGAAACAGGACGGCAGCTTCTCCTCCCCGGACTCGTCCTCGTCACCTGAGGAAGAAGCTCCGGTCAACACTGAACTCCAGGAGACGGTTTCTTCTCCTGTTCTATTTGTTTTAACCTCAGATCCACAATCTACCGACACAGAGACAAGAAGATCAACATTCTCCGGTGGAGTCTTTACCGGAGCCGACGGTGATGGCCTCCACAAACTGCTCCCTCCAGCTGTTGGTCCCGATCAGCAGAGCCAGGTTGGTCTTCTTGATGAGTTTATCCACGGTGCTCTGAACACAGCAGGAGTCAGTGAACCATCATGTTCTCCACACGAGCTAAATGTCCCTGTGCCTGAGCCTGTAATCAGCTCAACACCTGGCTCCGGTTCATACAGAAATAATAATAATTCATAATAAATACTGCCTGTTGGGTTCTGTGCGTTTTCTCTTGAGCATCTGACAAACTGATCAAATGAGAGAAATGTACCTTCACCCTGAGGATCATTACATCTTATTATCAGTAACTATGAGGAAATCGTTAAGAGGAAAGTATCCCAATTTGATAACAGATAGATGCTAGTTAGCTTAGCACAAAACCTGGAACCTGTACAAGTAATAACTCAGGTGTTGTGATGGTGTGGAGGATATAAACCAGTTGCACCTTGAACTCGTACGACTCCTCGATGGTGACCTCCAGTTTGACGTGTTCTCCCAGCATCGGTCGACCCATCTCCGCGATCCGCCGCTCCTCTTCATCCTTCTTCGTCCAAACCTCCTCACCCCCCTCCCCTGACCCAAATAAAGGATGAACAGAGGGATGGATGGATGAGTTCATAGATGGATGGAGAAAATATGGATAGAAGAATGTACCTGTGATGTTGATGATGGCAGAGGGGGCGGGGTGCTCCCGGCCCTGGACCTTCCTGTAGACATCTCTTCCTGAGAAGATACACGGGTGAACAGGTAAACAGGTAAACAGGTGAAGAAGTAAACAGGTGAACAGGTGAACAGGTAAACAGGTAAACAGGTGAACAGGTGAAGAAGTAAACAGGTGAACAGGTAAACGGGTAAACAGGTAAACAGGTGAACAGGTGAAGAAGTAAACAGGTGAACAGGTAAACGGGTAAACAGGTAAACAGGTGAACAGGTGAAGAAGTAAACAGGTGAACAGGTAAACGGGTAAACAGGTGAACAGGTGAACAGGTGAACAGGTGAACTGATGAACAGGTGAAGAAGTAAACAGGTGAACAGGTAAACAGGTGAACAGGTGAAGAAGTAAACAGGTGAACAGGTAAACAGGTGAACAGGTGAAGAAGTAAACAGGTGAACAGGTAAACGGGTAAACAGGGTGAACAGGTGAACAGGTGAACAGGTGAACAGGTGAACAGGTGAAGAAGTAAACAGGTGAACAGGTAAACGGGTAAACGGGTGAACAGGTGAACAGGTGAACAGGTGAACAGGTAAACAGGTGAACTGGTGAACAGGTGAACAGGTAAACATGTAAACAGGTAAACATGTAAACAGGTGAACAAGTAAACAAGTAAACAGGTAAACAGGTGAACAGGTGAACAGAAACATCTTCTTCTGAAACACAGAGTTCATGCTCCTGATGTCGAGTGTGTCAACTGTACAAGACGTCTTCATTTAATCATTTCACTGAATACACATTTATACTGTATATATATTTATATATACATAGATGCATATATATATACAGTAATCTATAGATATAGCTGCTCCTCCTCCATGACTCCTCCTTCTTCTAGGTTCTGCTCCTCCTCACTGCTGGTAGCATGAGGAGCTACCTGCTGCTCCTCCTTCCTGACTCCTCCTTCTTCTAGGTTCTGCTCCTCCTCACTGCTGGTAGCATGAGGAGCTACTTGCTGCTCCTCCTCCCTGACTCCTTCTTCTTCTACGTTCTGCTCCTCCTCACTGCGGGTAGCATGAGGAGCTACCTGCTGCTCCATCAGGCTGCACAGGTAGTCCAGCTCCTCCAGGAGGACACATCCATACCTGTTGTCACAAGAAGGTTTGTGTCTGCCAGCACAGTCTCCAGAGCCTGGAGGAGACACGAGTAGGGACCAGGAGACACCAGGAGACACCAGGAGAAGCCAGGAGACACCAGGAGACCGTAGAAGAGCATCAACCCAGCAGCAGGTATCTGCTCCTTTGTGTGAGGAGGAACGGGAGGAGCCCTGCTCTACAAGGTCTTGTAAGAGAGACTCCATCTGTCTTGTGATGAGGGACTGATACAGAAGCTCAAGCAGGAATGTTTCTGACAAAGAGGAACCTCATGACAGATACCCAACGTGTAGAAGAACATAACATGTCCCCTTTAACACTTTGAAAGCAGATTCTTTCCATACGGCCACTTAGTAAGAATCCAAGAAGAATGAAATGAACTCAGATCAACAGAAGACACTCGTGTGTAACTTCATTAGAAACAAAGTGCTGACTCACCTGTTTGGACGAATCCACCTGAAAGTTTGAGACAAACATGAGAGAAGTGAGAAGCTTGTGATTTCCTGTGAATCTTTAAACTGATGATGTTTCAGTGTTTGAGAGAAAACAGCAGCAGGACACACGAAGGACAATCGATCATCTTACCGACTTCCTGAAGCAACAGAGCTGAAGACAGGAGACAGACGAGAGACAGGTCAGAGAAACCAAGCAGGAAAAAGACAAACAGTCAATACCTGTCCTCAGGTCAGGTTCAACACAACAGACATCGCAACACTACAGCACACCTGATCAAACGTACCTGACACACACACACACACACACCTGTCCTTACGGTCCTAACATCGGTCCTAACTGTCCTTCACAACTGACCCACACCAGTCCTTACTTTCCTAACACCTGTCCTAACTGACCCACACGTCCTAACTGTCCTAACTCCAGTCCTAACTGTCCTAACACCTGTCCTAACTGACCTAACTCCAGTCCTAACTGTCCTAACTCCAGTCCTAACTGTCCTAACTCCTGTCCTAACTGTCCTAACTCCAGTCCTAACTGTCCTAACTCCAGTCCTAACTGTCCTAACTCCTGTCCTAACTGTCCTAACTCCAGTCCTAACTGTCGTAACACCTGTCCTAACTGTCCTAACTCCAGTCCTAACTGTCCTAACTCCAGTCCTAACTGTCCTAACTCCAGTCCTAACTGTCCTAACTCCTGTCCTAACTGACCTTCACAACTGACCAACACCAGTCCTAACTGTCCTAACACCTGTCCTAACTGTCCTAACTCCAGTCCTAACTGTCCTAACACCTGTCCTAACTGTCCTAACTCCTGTCCTAACTGACCAACGTGTCCTACATGGCGTCATGAAGACAACAGAGAAACAGAAACAGAGCGACAGCAGCGAGATCACAGGAACAAAAGAAGAAATGGTAGATGAAGAAAAGGTCAAAGGTCAGTGGAGAGGTCAAGGTGCCTCCTCACACCTGTCCATCTCCTCCTGTTCCAGTATGGTTCCTGCAGCTCTATGTAGAAGGTCGCCTGCTTATCATACTCCTCATGGTCAATTATTCTAACGGCTACTGTCTTCCTGCGGACGACAGAGTACAGACAACAACAGTGGAGTCAGAGGTCAGAGTTCATGCATTAGTCCAACAACACACATTCAAACACAACGCCGACATCATGGTGGGGACAGCAAAGTTAGGAGGGGTGAGGAAGGGATGAGCTCACCTCATCGAGCCAGCAGGGGGCAGACTTCTCTGGTTAAAGTAACAATGAAACTAACACGACTTTCTCATCCAGTTAAAGTCAAGAAGCCTACAACTCCCACAATGCATTTCACTCAAAATGGTCCAGTTCCATTACTTTCACTGATGCTGTAAAGAAACCTGCAGGAAAATGATGAGTCATAATCTTTACGTCTATCACAGTTCCCACAATGCTTTGGGAAATTGGGCAGGAAGTTTAATGTTGCTATGGATTCAGTGAGTTAGCTGTGAAGTCAGCTACAGTTATTTCCTGTACCTGTTGACATTAAGTCAAACTGTCAAAATAAAAGCCACTTAATTGACTGTTATGTCCTTTCAAACTAAAAGCATTTGAATGGACTGCGTCACTGTGATACTGAAGGAAAAACTGATTCTACAGAAGTTCTGCAGAATCTGAATTTCTGTGGATGACATCAGAGACGATGACATCATCAGAGAGTGATGTCACACGGTGCGTTCAGGTTCATTATGACTTTAACTGTCACAGTGAGATTGAGGATGTTTTCTCTTTGAAGCCATGAGGTGAGTTTAGATTAACGAGGATCAAAGGTCGTTAGGGATGTGGGCGGGGTCACAGCACAGGAAGGCGACGCCCCCACCTTTCCTCTCGCTCATCTCCATCAGCTGAGGTTCTCCAATCTCTAGGAAGAAGTTCTTGTTTTTCTCATATTCTTCATCATCGATTATATTGATCTCAATAATTTTGCTGAAAGAAAGAGAAAGCAGAAGAGGAGGTTTCCAAAGGAGGAGCGTGAAGAAGTCCGGAGGTCGATAACCAAAGAAAACAAGGCTGAAGGGAAACGGCCACAGAACAACATTCAGAAAAACACGTTACCAAAAAACACTGAGTGTGATCTGTGCACGAGGTGATGACATCACAGACTGTTCATTAAGCCCCTCCCTCTAACCTTGCCCAATCATATCTCAGTAAATGTGAATTTCTCAACATGTGGAAGTTGTGCACGTGGAGCTGAAATCTGAAGGAGGCACGATGCTAATATTGAGCTGGGCTAACTGTGAACATCTGAGGCTCCGATTGGATCAATGAGATTCTCTCCAGCCCAGTCACATGTTGGAGATAATCTCATGAATCCAGAATCCACCGTGTTTGTTCATGTCATCACGTCCAACATGAAGACAGATCCACTCACTCGTCACCTTCACAGCCGAGTTCAAGTGTCACGAAAAGGTCAACAACAACAAATTAAGAAGTTAAGTGATGGTGACGATGAAGTCATTTGATGTGACGTAACTTTTTACACCTGACAATTATATTTACTCACTAAACCAAAAACAGTGTGTGTGTGTGTGTGCGTGTGCGTGTGTGTGTGTGTGTGTGTGTGTGTGCGTATGTGTGTGTGCCAAGGAAACAGACGGCCTCCATCCATCTGCATGTTTATTTCATTTCAGCAGATTGTTGGTTTGCAGGTTTGAACTCTAACTCACAACGTTCTCATCATCGTGTTAGATAATCAGAAGAACCTTTATTTTCATAAATTCATCTGAGAAAACAGCGACTGTCCTGTCTCTCTCTTTTTAATAACTCCACCATACTGGCACCGTGACATATTTGCACCATTGCACATTGCACTTTGTTGTTTTATTTCTCTTCAGCTGTTTTTATATATATTCAGATATATATACTTTATTTTAAATTTTGATATTCTATTTTATTCTATTTTATTCTATTTTATTCTATTTTATTCTATTTTATTCTATTTTATTCTATTTTATTCTATTTTATACTATTTCCATTTAATTTTTTAGGTTGTAATTGAGCATTGTTAGAAGAGAGCCTGTGACTCAAGCATTTCACTCCCAGCAACTGCTTCATGTTATTGTTTTGCATTTGATAAATAAAAAATCTTGAATCTCTCTTGAATCTTGAATCTCTCTATGACCACAGGCTGCAGGAAGAGCCACATGCTAACACGCCAACAGGCTAACATGCTAACAGGCTAACAGCCTCTTCAGTATCACTTGTGTTGATCAGGTTGAGTCACACACACGTCGGGTTATGAAGCTCAGTCAAACGACCGATCATCTTCAGGGGTTTGAACATCAGGAGATCAACGATGAAGAGACTAAAAGCTCAGCGGGGGAATTCTCTGAACAGAGAAGGTTAACAGACCTGTGGTTTACAGACTGTCTGTTGTGAGAGCAGGTCTCAGTGGGGAGGGCGGGGGTGTGGCCTGTGGCCAGCGGGCACCCCCCCTGTCTCTGGAGGACACGAGCTGCTTTATGAGCCGATCCTAGGACGATGAGCAGGACACACACTGTCCTAATAAGGAAGAGAGCTGCATGATGTTTATCTGCTCAACACACCAGGAGCTGCAGACTCACAACCCCACAAAGGACGTGGGAAACACTGAGCTGGACATCCACAAACATCACAGGAGAGAAGACGACAGACACACAAACGGATCTGTGTCAACACACATCCACAAACCTGCTCTACACAAAGTAAAGACACAATGAAAACTAATGACAAGAGGAATTCAATGTACTCATAAGAGACTATCTATAAACACGAAGGTCCAAACCACCGACTATATAAAGGGACTGTATATAAAGACCATCAGATGGTGTGTGAAGGCCTCGTCCCTTCGTCTCATGTGGACAAGTCAGCAGAAACATGTTTTAATAAATAAATATAATGTCAATGAGCAGCGGATCTCTGAGGACGACGTCCTCTGTCCCACAGAGTTGAATCAAGTCTTTTCACTGAGTGAGACAGTTGATCTATATAAGGCAGCGTCTCCTTCTCAGCATCCTCATTAATAAACTGAAACCGAGGACCAGTATGGCACCTTTTCCATTTCTAGATGTGGTCCTCCTCCCTGGCAGCCAGCGGCCGTGTTTATACTCTGGAAATAAATGTGTTGCGTTACGTTCCTGCTGCCCACAGACATGGAAACAGGTTATGAAGAGATATGTGAGGCATGTAAACCTCAGTCACCAGGAATCAGACCATGTTCTTTAAATAGCTGCGTGGTATGGTCAGGTGGTCATGTGACCATCACTTCCTCATTAAAGGTAGAATATTGTTAAAGATGCTGTTTGGAGAAGAAGCTGTTATTGTGTTATAAATAAATAAACGTTATATTCTACAAGCCTCAGGTGTCTCTGTCTGAAGAATAAAAGCAGTGTCCTCAGAGACGTCTGGTCGTCTCCTGCTGAACAGTTTGAGTCGTGTGTCTTTAGTGTCACTGTAGCTGAAGATGATTCATGGACTCACAGAACCACCAGTGGATCATCGTCAATAGCAATAAATACACAACAGTTCTCTATGTGAACACTTTTTAACCCCTACAAAGACTCTAACTCCCAGAATGCCTTGCAGAGGACTCATTGCCTCCTTGCACAGGTTTTCATCTCGCAGCAGTTTAAATGAAGAACATTTGTACTCACATGATTTCATCATTGTCAAACTCCAGGACTCCATGTGTGTCCTCGAAGTCCTCGCCGCCTCCTTTAGCCGTCCCCTCCATGGTTTTGTACGGCACCACCACAACTCCTCGAGCTCCTGAGGACCGGACCACCTTCACCTCCATCCTCCCGATGCTCTCGCTCACAGTCACCACCGGCTCCTCGAACGTAAAGATACCAGCGTGGTCATCGTCAAAGATGGTGACAGTGGCTGTGCACGGAAGACCTAAACCTGCCAGGGCGTCCACGTGGTTAGCCCCGCCCCCGTCTGAGCCAACAGCCTCTGATGTCACTCTCACGTTGCTGAGGTAAACCAGGAAATGCTCATCTTCCTCGAAAATGTCATCATCGATGATGTCTATGCGGATTTCCTTCTCGGTCTCGCCTGGTTGGAAGAGAACAGTTCCTTCAGTGAACTGGTAGTCGGAGCCGGCGTTAGCAGTGCCGTCCTCCGTCCGGTAGTCCACTGAGACGGTGCTCGTGAGGTCTCCACCCTGACGCACCACGTTGAGGGCCACGCTGCCGCAGTTCTCTAGACACTGGTACGTTCCAGGGTCAAAGAAAACCTTGGAGGAAGCGTTGTTGGCTGAAACCTCAGAGGAGATGCTGTGCAGATTGGCTCTCTTGGCCTGATCAGCTGCGTGCTTCTTCAGGATGTTTCCTGTTCCTGTCATGATCCTGGTGGCCTGACAGCGGTAGAATGCCCGACTCTTCTGTTGCTGGTTTAAAACCTGATAGTTAGCGAGCTCCATCAACTGCTCCATCTCCTTCTCTGGATGTTTTTGTTTCAGCTCCTTGAGGATCCTGGCCACCTCTCTGCGCGCCTCCTCCTCCTCCTCCAGCTCCTTCCTATCAAACCCTGCATCTCCGTCCATGAACTCCTCCCCAGGCGAGCTGAGCATCTTTCTGTCCATTTCAACGCTGACCTTTGAGGGAAGCTCTGGTTCTCCCTCAGTTTCGATGATCATTCCTCTGTGCTTCCCTGCTCTGTATCGTTTGCCCATGTATTTGTAGAAAAGAAGTCTGCGGTCGGCCACGTAAGCGAAGCCAACACAAATGGGGAAGAAGAAGAGTGTGAGAAGCCCCTCCCATATATCAACAACCCCTGGAGAGGAGACGGCGAGGATCAGGTACAGCCAGATGTACGCAAAGACGCTCCAGGTTGCCGTGACGAAGAACACCCGGAGGTGCTTCACCTTTCTGGTCTGACCTTCGGGTATGACAGACACACAAAGGCCAATGATGACAAACATGTTGAAGGCCGCACTTCCTACAATGGTGTTTGGGCCGAGCTCACCGGCGTCGAAGTTGTGACCACAGACCTCCACGACTGACAGGAGGATTTCAGGGGCGGAGGAGCCCAGCGCCATCAGGGTGAGGTTGGAAACAGTCTCGTTCCAGATCCGCACCGTTGTGGTGATCTTCTCACCATTTGGTTTCTTGATGGTGATCTGTCTTTCTTGGGAGGTGATGACTTCGATGGATGACATGAAGCGGTCAGCGATGATGGAGACACCCAGGAACATGAATGCCAACCCCACAAAGTAAATGGCGGCCCTGGCGAGGCGGTCGGCGAAGGCCGGGTTGTCCGGCTTCCACATCGGCAGGATGACGCCCTCTTTGCAGGTGGTGCCTCCGCCGCATTTGGTTGTGTTGCTGACTGTGCTGTTGGACCTGAGGGCCTCAGCAGAACCTCCTGCTGCAGATACCTGGAGTCCAGAGGAGATGAAGGTCACCAAGAGAAGCAGCTGATTGGCGGTGAACAGGGGAGTGATCCTGGTTCGGCTCATGGTGAAGGAGCTCCTTCAACCTGCAAGACACAAACAGAAGCTTTGGTTCTGTGGGTTCTCTGTGATCCTGTTTAGACCAACATGGGATGTGATTGGATAAACTTTCCACCAATCAGATCACGATACCATGTCATGACAGTACAACTGTAAAATGTGCTGGTCAGTGGCAGCCATCTTTGTTGTTCATGAAATGCCTCCTGTCAATCAATGTATCAAACCCGCCCCTTTTGAGACGAAGGGCTGTGACTGGCCCAATGTCTTCATATACAGTAACTGATCATCTTTATATACAGTCATTCATATACATGTATAAACATACTTGACATTTGAATCAGTTACATTTGATGAAGTTTGTATTCACCCTGTTTACGTGAATATGTTGGTTTGTGGTCATCTCACACATTCTCATCGCAAAACGTAAATCATAAAACACTTTTCACCAAATTTAAACTCACAAAAGACAAAAAACATCATGATCATTTATATAATGTATAACTAATACAGTAGAACAGTGAGATTTATGCAAACCTGTTACTATATGTTTTAAATATATGAAGCTCATTGTCCTGAGGATTCACTGAGAATAAACTTACCTTCACTCAAACTCAGAAAACTCAACAACTGAAGCTTTTTAAAATCTGAATCTTCACAAAACCATGAGAGGAGTTTTCATCCTGGAGACAGAAACAGTCACGATAATAAAACGTCCACTTGTCCTCCGGAGAGACGCTAACAGGCTGAGAGCCGACGAGAAGCAGAAGCAGATCGTCTGAGCTCCGCCTCCTCCCTCTGGAGCTGTTAACACTTCACATCTCTGAGCAGCTCCATCTCATTCACCAGATAGAATGATCTGATCTGATCTAATGATCTCATCTCCTCTACACCAACAACTGCACCTCCAGCCATCCCTCTGCAAACTCCTGAAGTCTGCAGACGACACCCCCCTGATTGGACTCATCTCCAATGGGGACGAGGCCGCCTACAGAGAGGAGGTTAACAGCCTGGCTTCCTGGTGCAGAATCACCTGGAGCTGAACACTTTGAAGACTGTAGAGATGGTAGCAGACTTCAGGAGGAGCCCAGCCCAACCACCCCCCCCCACCACCATGTGCGACTCCCCAGTTAAAACAGTGGAGTCTTTCAGGTTCCTGGGGACTGCAGCGGATCTTCAGTCAGCTGAGAAGGTCATCGGCTGTGACCTGCCGGCTCTCCTAGACCTGTTCCACTCCAGGACCAGTAAGAGAGCAGATCATCGCTGATCCTTCCCATCCCGGTCACCACCTGTTCCAGAGACTCCCGTCCGGAAAAAAGGCTCCGGGCCATCAGGACTAAAACCTCACGCCACCTGAACAGTTTCTTCCCCATGGCGGTGGGGCTCACAGACAAACCCCCTAGTGAACGCACTTAATTTATTATTATTGGCACTATCACCAATCTCTGCACCTTAGCACCGCACAGGCCCATAACTCTCTTACTGTATATATTTTGTTCTATATTGTTGTTTTATGTTCAGTAACATACTTGGTAAATATAAGAATTCTGATTCTGATTCTGATTCTGATTCTGATCCGAAAACTGAGTTTGAGTCCAGCGACTGGAACAAAGTGAGGAGAGCAGCAGAGTCACCACTCATGGTCACAGACAGAAGCTTCAGGTCAGTGTGACTCGATCTCCAAGTTCAAGTTCAGGCGACGTCCAGGTCAAAGTAATCTTCATCATGGTTTTCAAAGTAAAAGCAAATGAGCAGCTCTGAAACACTATTGAATTTGAATGATTTAAATTCAGAGTCCTTGTCACAGTGATGGAACCGCTGCCATGTGTTAGTTTGATCTTTCTCTCTGTTCACCTCAGAAACACAGAGGAAGTTTCCTGTTGTCTTCATCGACCTCAATGACCTTGTCGACCTCAGCTGATCAAGGTCAACTTGGCTTTGTGCTTTCTTCAGGTGGAACTCGTGAGCTCCTGGTTAGGACCTGGGAATGTGTGTCCGCTGCAGCACACAAGTCAGTGTCCTGCTGAATGTTGGAGATAAACTCTGGTGTTTAATAACTTCAGAGTGTTTGGAACTGATCTCAGTTCAGCTTCACTCTTCAGCTGCAGCTGGTTGTGTCTGTGACTCTCAGTCAGTTGTTCTCTCAGGAGATGGAACCCACTCAGCAGAGAGAACAGACGCTCAGGGAGAGACTCACACATCAAACTTAACCGGTTTAAAGTTTATAAAGTTTTACAGGGTTGATTGAACTTGACTCAAATCTTGATTTATATAAAAAACTGTTACATCATCACCTCTACATCACTTCACAATACCATGACGCAAAAATATGTTACAACATTACCACAACGTTACACAATAAATGATTCACTGAGACACTAACCTATCATAACACATCACTGCTGCAACACAACAAGACAACAACATGAGCTGCAACACAGCAAGACGACAACATGAGCTGCAACACAGCAAGTTGACAACATGAGCAGCAACACAACAAGACGACAACATGAGCTGCAACAAAACAAGACAACAACATCAGCTGCAACACAACAAGACAACAACATGAGCTGCAACACAACAAGACGACAACATGAGCTGCAACAAAACAAGACGACAACATCAGCTGCAACACAACAAGACAACAACATGAGCTGCAACACAACAAGACGACAACATGAGCTGCAACAGCATCCGAGCAGTGTGACTCACGTCCTCCAGCTGATGAAGACCCTGATGAACAGATGGAGTCTCTGGAGCTCACCTCTGGTCCTGACGCCGCCGCTGCACGAAAAGAGGAAGAAGAAGAGGAGGAAGAGAGAGAGTAGAGGAGGAGAGCAGCGTCTGATAACTGCTCTAAATTTAACAGAAACACACATTGTGCTCAACATGGCAGCAGAGCTGCTTATCATCCGTCTCTCTGTGGATCATGGCCATACAAGGCCCTGCGGGGCCCGGGGCCTCCAGCAGCTCCTCGGCCCCCCCAACACGTGGGGGAGATAACAGCTAACAGCTAATGGTGACACTGACGGACCACAGAAGCTTGGAATGCTGGGATAAGTGCCCCGAACACACACAACATCAGTACAGTGTGACTTTCCATCCAGAGACAGAGGTGTCGTCCGGCTCAGCTTTAAATGTGCCAATGCAGAGGTGCCTGATCCTGTGTTCTGTGTAGTGACCAGCAGGGGGCGACTCCACAGGTAGTTTCTATAGAAAGTGTCTTCTCACTTTATAACGTCAGTAACATTCAGGAGTTTCTGTCTCAGTCTCTAGTTTCAAGTCTTCAAACAGCTGATGATCATTTAGTGAATAACGTGACCGTGTTAAATCTGCATGTGAACTTCATAATGTGGATGTGTCCGTGGAGGACAGCTCCAGATGTGGATCCATTTTCTATTTACTTTATGAATACTTTCCAGGTGTTTGATTTAAATATGTGATTCTTAAATAGATCATTATATTTTAAGATATTTTGCAAATAATGTTTTTATCAGATATCTGTATATTTTTACCAACAATGTTTGAACAGATTTATTTTTTAAATCTATGAATAATAATTTGAAGATTTTAAGGCAGATTTTTGTTATTTTGTACTGTTCATTTAGTTGTTGTTGAAGCAGGTGATTTATGATGTTTAGCTAATAATCTTCTTTCGGATGGTTTATGTTTTAGTAATAAATGACCAGTTATTATCATTATTATCTGAATCTGAATTATCATCATATTGATTTGCTCCGGAGCCGCCCCTCCTCCGCGCGGTGCATGCTGGGTGACTGAGGCAGCAGCAGCAGCAGCCGGTGACTGACTCAACCTTCACTTCCAGGCGGTTCTCCTCCGGTTCCTCTCCGGTTCTCCTCCGGTTCTTCTCCCGGTGCCGTCCCGGTGCCGCCGGCTGCTGTCCCGCAGAGGGTCGTGTGATTCACGGAGTCATGGACGTCACCTGCCGGCGTGTGACGGTGAGTGGAACTGTTGCTCAGCAGCTGTCAAACCGAGCTGGAGCTAAAGCTAATGCTAAAGCTTGTTGCCAGTGTTGGTTAGCTGCGCAGTTAGCTCAGTTAGCTCAGTTAGCACAGTTAGCTCCTCTGCCACTTGTATCTCAAAGTGATCCAGAGCCGGTTCAGGTCTGAGCTGGACCCGTGACCGTGACACGTCCAACAGCCGCTAACTCCTCCGATACACGGAGCCTTCAGCTGGAGCTGGCTGCCCAAGCTAAGCTAAGCTAAGCTAGCCCCTGTGACACCCCTCTCAGAGAAGTGTGTGGGCCTTGTAGTTCCATTAGCTTCTCTGTAGTGAGCTGTCAACGAGCTGCTAGCGCCACGGCTGCTAGCTAGCTAGCTTCATCCAGCTGTTAGCCTGCTGAGCCACAAGCTAACAGCTGGAGCCGCATCAGCGTCACACAGGTGAGGAGCCCGAGGCGGAAGTGTTTCCGTTTCAGGTGAGCTACGTGTTCTCTGGTTCCTGGTTCTCTGGTGCTTGTTCTCAGGTGCTTGTTCTCATGTTCTCAGGTGCTTGTTCTCTTGTTCTCAGGTGCTTGTTCTCAGGTGCTTGTTCTCAGGTGCTTGTTCTCAGGTGCTTGTTCTCATGTTCTCATGTTCTCTGGTGCTTGTTCTCATGTTCTCAGGTGCTTGTTCTCATGTTCTCAGGTGTTTGTTCTCATGTTCTCTGGTGCTTGTTCTCATGTTCTCAGGTGCTTGTTCTCAGGTGCTTGTTCTCATGTTCTCAGGTGTTTGTTCTCATGTTCTCTGGTGCTTGTTCTCATGTTCTCAGGTGCTTGTTCTCAGGTGCTTGTTCTCAGGTGTTTGTTCTCATGTTCTCTGGTGCTTGTTCTCATGTTCTCAGGTGCTTGTTCTCATGTTCTCAGGTGCTTGTTCTCAGGTGCTTGTTCTCAGGTGTTTGTTCTCATGTTCTCAGGTATTTGTTCTCATGTTCTCAGGTGTTTGTTCTCATGTTCTCTGGTGCTTGTTCTCATGTTCTCAGGTGCTTGTTCTCTGGTTCCTGTTCTCAGGTGTTTGTTCTCATGTTCTCTGGTTCCTGATCTCTGGTGCTTGTTCTCTGGTGCTTGTTCTCATGTTCTCTGGTGCTTGTTCTCTGGGGCTTGTTCTCTGGTGCTTGTTCTCATGTTCTCTGGTTCCTGATCTCTGGTGCTTGTTCTCTGGTGCTTGTTCTCATGTTCTCTGGTGCTTGTTCTCAGGGGCTTGTTCTCTGGTGCCATGGAGCCGTGGTATCTCGGTCCTGCTGATATAAGCTCTCGACCAATCAGGAGTCAGCCTCAGGTGTCAATCATGACGTCTCATCAAATAACTGATTCAAACCAAACTGACCAGAATCACTTGATCAGTGAGATAAGAACTGGAACGACAGGAACAGCTCCTCATAAAATATAAAGAGTAAAGTTTCCAGTGATAAATGAGTGATGACCTGTCCAGTCAGGAAATAATAATCCACCATATAAAACAAATCTCTCACTAAATTTTATATGTGAATGTATTGAAGAACATTCATTTGGAGAACATACAACACAAGGCTGTGATGAAGACGTCTGTGTGACTGAGACGAGAAGAAGATGAATGAAAGTCTTTGGTTTAGACTCGTTGAGCCGGAGGAGACGTGAGTTGATATCACATGAAGAGGAACCTGCTCATCCTCATCTTCATCCTGTTGATCTCTGCTCTGGTTTCTCCTCAGGACTTTACTAACTGTCTGACGCTGCTCTGTTCCATCGTTTCATTTCCTCTTCAGCTCGGACCAAACACCAAACTCATTGTTCCTGCGGCGCTGCCGGAGGGCCGGAGTCTTCCTCCTCCGGGTCACCAAGTGAGGAAGAGGCTCAGTCAGGTTGCTTGGGTCTGATCATGTCTTTTCTCTCTTTCCTTTCTCGCAGGTGTAGCCAGGAGGATTCGCCGACTGCCATAGAATCATGGAGCCAGATGTCATACGCATGTACTCCTCCTCGCCGCCGCCGATGGAGGACGGTGCAGAGGAAGAGGAAGATGAGTTTGGAGACTTCGGCACCTTCTCTGCTGTCCCAAACAGCATCAGCTTCACAGAGTTTGACACCCCCACCACATTTAACCAGACCCAAGCTCTGGCCGCCACCTCCCCGCCCGAGCTCATCAACAGCAGAGGCGTCAAAGTGCTCAGCTCCTCGAACCCCACCTGCAGCTCCACGAATGAGCGCCCCACGGCTAACGGCGTGCCAGCGAGCCACCCGGGCAGTTGTCCCTCAGAAAGAACTGAGACGAAGAAAGTCCTGTCCTGCCCCCCCGATGTCTCCGTGAGCGACACAGCTGGTGGCGAGCTCGCTGACTGCAACGGAGAAGGCCCAGCGGTGCTAACTAACGGGTTTGACGTTCAGGGAAGCCCCCCCTCGCAGAGTTCTGTCCTCTCTCATGTTAAAGGACTGTCCACAGGGGACACAGGCAGTGTCCTGGTCTGCAGCCCAGCAGACGATTTTGCAGACTTTGCAGCTTTTTCCGATGCTGAAGAACGCCTCAGTCAGACGACTGACACCGACTCGAACAATCCCTTAGGGGTCGGCTGGGTGGAGGGGATGTCCTGCCACGACCAGCACTGTAACGCAGAGCAGGGGACAAGTTCAGAGGACACTATCAGGGACACAAACAGAACTGAACCCAACTTGTCTGACCCTGAATCAATAGCTGCTCCAACGGAGGTCCTGGACCGGGACTCTCACACAGACGTTGACTCTCAACCAGGGGACGTAGCCTTTGCACAGGAGTGCTCTGCCTCAGATGCTGTTTGCACTAATGAAGCTCTCTCTCTGAACGGGCTGGACCTCGTTGACGGGGACAAATCCAAAGACGCCGCGGGCTGCAATGAAGACGAGCTCTCACCTGACACACCTGCAGACAGCGAGGCGGGACAGTCGGACGAGAAGGGCTCTTGGAATGAGACAGAGACAGAGACCGAGACGTCTTTCGGCCGGCCGCTGTCCACAGATGCTCTGGAGGAATACGCTGACATCAGCACCACGGGCTCTGTGCCCTCCCCGCCCCTCCAGGGGGAGCTCTCCACACCCGCTGACCACAGCCAGCTGGCAGAGGACGACGAGCACTTCGAGGACTTCGGGGACTTCGGTGACGCTGACTCATTTGGCGGTCAGGGCTTTGCTGATTTTGAAGAGTTGGACGTCCATCAGGAGCAGAGCACGCCGCACAGCTCGGCTCCACCACAGGAAGTTACAAACACAAATGAGGACAACGACTTTGGGGACTTCAACTCCCCCAGTGTCCTGAGCAGTGGACATGAGCGGCAGGATGAAGGAGAGATTGAAGACTTCCCTGTCAGTGACAGTTTCGGTAACTTCAGCTCGGCCGTTGAGGACGCAGACGGCGAGGAGGATGCAGGGTGGAGCGCCTTCGGGGAGCAGGAGCAGCCGGGGGAGGAGGCGGGGGAGGCGGGGGAGTCGTGGGCAGCGTTCAGCTCGGAGCAGAGAGAGGAGGAGGAGGAGGAGGAGGACATGGAGGAGGAGTGGCATGAGAGCGATGCTGCTGCAGTCAGCGAGGAGACGAGCCAGGCGGTAAGAGGGTCAGGAGGTCATGGCTGCTCATCACCGACCAGCTCATGATGTCACAGCTCTAATATAACAAGTGTTCTTCCTGTTCATCAGATCAGACGTCTACAAATCTGTCGCACAAAAGCAAAAGATGCAAATCACAATTCGTTTGTCGTGTTCAAAATATAGTTTTGACCCAGAGTAGATCCAGAGTTTTCAAACCTAAACGAGGCCAGCAGCATTCAGTCTCCACAAGTCGTAACCACAGCAACAGACATGAGTGTAAACTCAACATGTCAATGTGGGCGGAGCCTCTGACTCTCCAGACACCCCTCGTCAGAGATCAAATGCTTCCTGTTGTGTTTGTCCCGCTCGGCTCAGGAATCTGTTTGTCTTCATGTCATAGAAACGATGTTATGAGGGAGAAGGAAATCTTTTGTTTATGTTTGGTTCTGTTCCAAGACACTGAGCAGGTTCTGAACCAGTTGTTGGCTCAAGCTAGAGGAAGATGAGACAGGAAGTGAGTGAACGGCTGCTCTGCTCTTTGCAGGCGGCGCTGTCCACTCGTCTGCTGAAGCTGTTTCAGAGCAGCTTCCCTCTCAGCACCGGCGCCGCCCTGGTGGAGGACGAGGTGGCTTCACTGAGGATCCTGCTGGAGCCTCCGGAGGACAAACAGCCCGGAGACGAGGAGACCAGGTCGACGTGCATCAGGTGAGTGTGACACAGAGTAAAGTCCTCCAACCAGAAGGTTGGGGGCTCGAACCCCAGCCCTGGTGTCCTTGGGCAAGATGCTGAACCCTGAACAGGAAGTGGCTTTGGATAAACGTGTCGTCTCATTGGTCTGCTCAGGTGGGTGCAGGGCGGCGTGTGGACGCAGCTTCAGGACGTCAACGAGGCGCTGGGCCTCAGGTACCAGTGGGGGGGCTCTCACGGGAACAAGGTCCTGCTCTGCTGCCTCGGCATCGACACCAGAAACATCGTGAGTTCTTCTTCATCATCATCTCATCAGTGAATTAAGGATCAGATCTGTGATCAGCTGAAAACCTACAGCAACATACTGAAGCTGATGAGTTGATTATTGATTGATATGATCTCAACGATCTGTGATCAGCTGATTGTGTCTGCTGACCTCAGAGTGAGGGTCAGTGGCCTGGGGGGGGAGAAATCAACCTGAACATTAATAATGACATGTTTATTTAGAGGCTCTGTGATGTCACATGTTTGAGTCCCCCGTCTGACGTGTGTCTGGTAAATAGACATTAGAGGAACTCTAGATATTGACTTGCACCAGCCAATAATTGAATGTGCATTCAGGAAGTAGAATTCCAGACAGCTGATCGGACCTGTGCTGCCCCCTGCTGGCAGCCACTGGTCACTGTCAGTGATGTTTTCTAACCTGCTGCTCTAACGTGTGCAGCTGTTCACGGGTCAGAAGAAGCAGCCGGTCATCG
>JBAMIH010000037.1:117500-147500 GCA_038501795.1 Pseudopleuronectes americanus | reverse complement strand
CGACTCGTGTTCAGGCGAACAAGAGGACTCGATGTTTGGAGGGAGAGAGAGGGGAGGAGCGGAGGAAAGTGAGAGAAGAAGAAGACGAGTGAATTCCTGTCACTGTTAAAAACGTTAGACTTTGATTTGGTGCCGGATGAAGAAACGCTTGCGCAGATTATCGTCCTATTGCAGATTTAGAAAGTTGGGGGCGGAGCACAATAACAAACCCGTCCTCCTTCCTGTCCCCCCCCCCACCCCCCCCCTCTGGGTGTCTTGTGGAGCGTCGTAACATGGACACTGGTCTCGGGCTCTGGGGTTCGGATGTGGTGGCGTTTGGTTTCCTCCGGCCTCAGCAGCAGCCGCCGGACGAGGTGTTGACGGGCTTGCTCTGGATCTTCACGTTGGATTTCTCAGAGGCGCCGGTCGTGGCCCCGGGGCCCATCCTCTTCTTAATCTCGGCCGCCATGGTCATGAAGGCTTGCTCCACGTTGGTGGCGCTCTTGGCACTGGTCTCCAGGAAGGGGATTCCCAAGCTGTCGGCGAATTCCTGGTGAGGAAAAGGAAAGTGAGGAAACATGTCACCTGACATCGTGATGAGACCAGGAACCGTGTACCGGGCCAGCGTACCTTAGCTGTGGTGTAGTCCACCACCTTCTTCGTTGTGAGGTCACACTTGTTACCGACCAGCAGCTTGTTGACGTTCTCGCTGGCGTAGCGGTCGATCTCCTGCAGCCACTGTTTGACGTTGTTGAAGGACTCCTGAGGACGAGAGACGGTCAACACGGCACCAGCAGGGCAGCAGTGCATTCTGGGAACTGCAGCTAACACTTTGAAAATTGCTCAGCAGAAAAAAAAACACAATTTGATTCCAACATTTCATAAAAACCAGGAGTCGTTGAACCGGGGGGGTGGGGTGTGTGTCTGTGACATCATGTCGATTCCGTCTCAACATTCGACAACAACAACGAAACTAGTTTTATCGTTTGCTGCGTTGAGTCAGAGTGAAGTTAAAACTTTGCTCTGAATAATAATAATCAGCTGTTATAAGCTCAAAGTGTTCTGTTCACGTATGTGGTGAATTATCTACTGAGCTGTGACATGTTTTACAACATGTTGCGTGTCACCTGTTAAGTAAGAGACACAATCTTCAGACCAAAGTCCACAACTTTTCAGATTAAAAAGTCTCATGCTTTTACTTTGACAAGCTGTTGAAGAGGAAGTCGTTTTCTGAGATCACCTGAGAAAGTGTCAGATTTAATTATAGAAGCTCAATAAACCTGAATCAGCTCAGTGATGTCATCGAGTCGAGGCAGTGAATTTGGTATTTGTATATCTAATGTAGGTTTGTATTGTTTAACAAAATAAAAATACGTAAATGATCGTTGTGTTAGCTCGGGGGGGAGGTTGACCTCTGACCTGGTCTGTCACGTCGTAGACCACGATGATGCCGTGAGCTCCTCTGTAGTAACTGGACGTGATGGTGCGGAATCGCTCCTGACCGGCCGTGTCCCACTGGTGAAACAAAGCAGAGCGCGTCATACACAAACACCACCACCGTGTGGCGCTGCTGATCCCTTCACGACCCGCTGACCCCGACTCTTACGATCTGAAGCTTGATGGTTTTTCCGTCCAGCTCGATGGTCCTGATCTTGAAGTCCACGCCGATGGTGCTGATGTAGCTTTCTGTGTACGTGTCATCCTGCAACACAACACGAGTCAGCGCCGAACCTCATCAACACAACGTCATCAACACAACAACAGACGTGTCGCACACTTACTGCAAACCGCAGCAGCAGACACGACTTCCCGACGCCAGAGTCACCGATCAGCAGCAGTTTGAATAAATAATCACTGAGAGAAAACACACGTTAATAAAACACAAGTCACAGATTGTTAGAATTCTCTAAAGTCATCGAGATCCAAACTTTTCTAAAGATCTTTTCTCCGTCGCACGTTAAACTTAATAAATAATAATATCAATAAAACCTGATTCACACAGCGTCATTAAAACAGATACAAGTTCAAAGGAAGGATTAAAGAATTCAAATAATTTGAAACATCAGAGAAGAAATATGAGAATAAAATATTAAAGATGAGAAAAGTCTACGAATAAAATGATCTTAACAATGTTTGTTTTTCTGCAACTCAGCATCTGTAACAATTCACATCAGTTATTAATATGAATGAACGATGATGTCATTGATTCTTCTCGTTTCTGATTGGTCGAGTGACAGTTGGAGTCTTTGTTTATTTCCTATGATCGATCAGCTGATTCATGACCAAACAAACAAACAATGAAAACTTAATGATCATCGACGACGTCACGGCCTCTGACAGTGACGTGAGTCCGATGGAAGGTGTGTGTGTGTGTGCAGAGTGATGACGTCATCCAGGGCAGGTCATTCCGCCGACAGTCGATCGACTAAATGAAAGATCGATTAATCGACTCGATAGCGTTCGGGCTGCTCGGAGGAGCGGATGTTCGTCGGTTCCGGTTTGACGGTACCGAACCGAGCAGGACCCACTTCCTGTTAGCGGCCGTTAAAAGACGCAGACTCTCTGTTAAAGCTCCGGTTCGGTTGTGACGTGTCGCTGCGCGTTCACCGACAGAGACACGAGACTCCCCGGGCCCGGTCACAGACCGACCGACCGACCGGAGCCTGCGCTGCGAAGTTAGCACGTTAGCTCCTGAGGCTACCTCCAGAGAGCCTGCTGTCAGCGAGCTGAAGCCCCCGCCTGACACCGTCTGTGGGCGGCTTCAGTCCGTGTCTACGGGACCGGAAAACGAGGTCGGTGAGTAAAATGAACGCTGTCATGTGACCAGCGGCCGTTAACCGAGCAGCGAAGCAGCTGACGCTCATCTCGTATCGGTCCGCCCGGCCGGCTAACGCTAGCCTAGCCTCGTTAGCCTCGTTAGCCTAGCTGCTGTGTGCGCTGACAGCTCAGCCGGACCCGTCGCCACAGAACCGGGATCAGCGTCACTTACTACTCGGGGTTCATGGTGGAGCTCGGCTGGTTCGGATCCGTCACCGGGGCAGAGGGAGTCGGTCGCGGGGAAGTGGATCCGCCTCGTACCGGAGGAGAGAAGCACCGTTTCTGCTGGAACTCGTCAAACTGGTTGTCTCAGCCACAACAGCATAATCGAATCAAATATGGCCGACAGAGCTTCCTACCCGGAAATACCAGGCGCGAGGTATCCTGGGTAGTGTAGTCCTGTGGCAATGGGCGTTCACACGTCTGGTGGACGACATGACGGCTGCGAAGTGTCTCTAAAACCTGAACGAAGTAATCAATTAACTAAACTTCGAGCATCAAGGACATGAAAACCTGGATGACCCGCAATCTCTTATTAAACTCAGACAAAACAGAGGTTCTAATACTTGGCCCCAAACACCTTAGAGATACATGATCTAATGATATAGCTGCGCTAGACGACATTGCCCTTGCTTCCAACGAAACAGTCAGGAACTTGGGAGTGATCTTCCTGCTCACCAGGCACGTGCACAGAGAGACCCCTAGTGGTGCTCAAGCACCAGCCCTTTTGCCCTGGATGAGAAAAGTGCCCTTCAATATCTAAGAATAAAAATCACTCTCTCTGTCATCAATTACCTCCCTAATGTCTGTGACATCTGACGGGCATTTATTTGAGTTCATTTGAGAATTTCGTCCCGACATGCTCCTCCACTTGGTGCTCATGCAGCTGAGCGCCAAACGGCTGCAGCCTTCTGACCGCAGCATCAGACCAACAGGTAATGACGGTGTGTGTTCAATCCTCCGACGTTGTTTGGTGATAAATTAACCACAACATTAGCGCTGCTGAAAAACATTACGTCGCAACTGGTCCGACGTTTCCTAAAAAAAAATCAAACAAAAAACTCACGAAATCCGTGATTTCAAAGACTTGTCCAGCTGTTTACTGACGAGAGAGGGAGAGAGAGAGGGAGAGAGAGAGAGAGATACAGGCAGACAGACAGGCATAGAATTTAAAGGCAGTTTTACTGTTCTACAAATTAGTTCACTAGTTTTGTTTCATTTAAAATCTTAATTATTGAAATGAAAGGTAGGTCTTAAGTTGAGCTACATGACAGGCTGGTGAGGAATATTGTGGTATATTATTAGTGTAATGTTTTGTCTGTTCATTTATTTTTTTCAATTTGATCATTTGAGCTAGTTTGTTAAGATAAAAAAAATATAAGTTGAAAATATCCTACTGTGTTTTTTATTTATTTATTATTATTGTTTTTAATTTCATAACTAATTTTGACGATGGGTGCCCTTTTTTTTGGTTTGAGCACCTGCCCCCCAAAATGTGTGTGCACGTGCCTGCTGCTCACACCAACGTTCAGGTGTAACTACAACTGACAACATGAGGAAACCCGGGACCACACAGCGCCCACCTGTGGTCAGACACATCAAATCAAATCAAATCAAATCAAAGTGTATTGTCACATGCACCAATGACAGCGTCATCGGAGCAGTGAAATTCTTAAGACATGGCAGGCAACTTCTACGCAGTAGACGACTTTACAACATATAACATAACATCGTAACAAATAACATATAACACAGTCAAGTGAATATTAAATTAAGTAATATGAATATATGTATAACATATAACATAGTTAAATCAAATTAAAGTCAAGGTTAAATGCAGCAACAGTTTTCAGGGTGAAGAAGTGGGGAATATTAAGTGAGATAAGTTTATGTGAAGTAAGTGAAAAAAATAAATAAAAATAACATGCTATCTAACATAACATATAACTTCACATCGTAACATAACGTAGTCAAGTGCAGCAGTAGTTTGCAGGATGAAGGAGTGGGGAATATTAAATTAAATCTTATGAATATGAATATATGAATATATCTCTACATATAATGCATATAACATAGTCAAGTCAAATGAAGCAGCAGTTTACAGTGGGTAATATTAAATTAAAATAATATGAATATAGGTATTACATAGGCAGATCAAAGTCCAAATGAAGCAGCAGTTTACAGGGTGAAGAAGTGGGGAATATTAAATAAAATGAATGTATGTGGAGTAAGTGTATTGGTATGAGTGTGGGAGCAGAATGTACATGGTGACTGTTCAGGGGGTCAGTGTTGATTGTTCAGCAGCCTGATGGCCTGGGGTAGAAGCTGTTAGTGAGTCTGGTAGTCCGTGCTCGGATGCTCAGGTGACGTCTGCCAGACGGCAGCAGTGTGAGAAGTCCACAGCCTGGGTGGCTGTGGTCCTTGATGATCTTCCATGTTGTAGATGAGTTTCACGGAAGGGAGATGGCAGCCGATGATGCTCCACTGTCTTCACCCCCCTCTGCAGGGCCTTGTGATCAGCAGCGGAGCAGCTACCAAACCAGGCAGTAGTGCAGCTTGAGAGGAAGCTCTCAATGGTGCACCTGTAAAAGTTTGTTAGTGTTTTTGCAGCCATGCCAAACTTCTTGAGTCTCCTCAGGAAGTATAAACGCTTTTGTGCAGGCTCCATATCTTCTCTGATTGATGTCCCACACGGGGACACGTCATGAGTCTCTCACCGTGAAGACGTCATCGTCACCGAGCTCGGCTTCGCTCTGCAGCGTTGATGAGGACGTGGTCGAGCCTGGAGACAGAGAGTAAGACACAGGTGAACAGATCATTTCCTCCTCTGAACATGATGGAGGACAAAGTCCTGAACGTGGACATATTCAAACTGACCATTTTAATGTAAAATCAAATGATCGTGATCGCCCCCTGATGGCTGGCTGCAGTATAGGCTGTAGTAAACCCCGCCTCCTCCATGTTAGTGGACCAGATGAATGAACTAAAGACTGCGTCTTTTCACGCCGCTGTGGCGCAGGACTCGTTGTCATTCATGCTTCCCCAACCGTTGCGCTGTTCACCTCCAGAACACTAGGCGGAGTAACGTGTTCTGTGGAAGACGACTTCTTTCTTCTTCTTCGACTGTTTTTCCACTGCGGCTCCTCAGAGGCAAATGATGATTTGCGCCAGGGAGCTTCGTTTGCATTAAATTTACTAATTAAAAAAGCTCTTCAGCAAAACACTGTCTGAGATCCGTGCTAACTCTAGACGGATAGTCGGCTGTTTCAAGAGCAGCACCGCAGCAAAGGTGAATTCCTTCATATAATTGCAATATACTAAATGAAACTGTTTTGTGCAAGTTGCTGCTTCAGTGACACTTGAATGAATCACTGTTTGTTGTCAAATGTATATGAGAAGTTGACACAGGTGCAGGAGCCAATGGGCCGGCTGGTTCTGAAGCTCATTCAAGAGGTGGATACACACTGGAACAGCACAGATCATAAGCTCCTGTGTGTTTACGACCTCAGGGAACCTGATGTTGCCCCACTGTCATCAGAACACTATGCTGTTATTGCAGCATGTTTGAAAGTGCTGCTGCAGTTGAGCTGTCAGAGGAGAAGAGTGTCCGGATCGAAGGTCATTCCACTTCCATGCTACACCACTCACTGGAGGAGGAGGAAATGGGAATTGTCCAGACTCCAGAGAGCACAGAAAAGGCCGAGGGTCTGAGGAAACAGTTAAAGGAGAAGCTGTTCACTCAGGAATCAATGAGCATCATGTCACTGGCAACCAGCTCGATCCTAGATTTAAAAAGATGGGTTCTTTAGTCCTAACGAGGCAGTGGATGCTGTGACAAGGCTCACTAGTGAATGTGTTGCAGTTATTGAAAAAAGCGCCTCTTCCTCCTCCTCCTCTTCCTCCTCCTCCTCCTCTTTCTCTTCCTCCTCCTCTTCCTCCTCCTCCTCTTCCTCCTTCTCCTCCTCCTCCTCCTCCTCCTCTTTCTCTTCCTCCTCTTCCTCCTCCTCCTCCATCATCATCACAACCGCCCACACATCAGAAGCTTCTCAGCCTGTGACTCAGGGTAATGGATGCTGGATACATTCTATCTGTATTATTGTATTTAGTCACTTACACCTGGTTTCTCTGTCTTAGGTATTAAACTGTGGCAGCGGTTAGACAGAGTCCTGCAGACGAGGACTCAACATGTCACGATGGATGCAGCAGTAGAACCTGGCTGAACCAAATATTGGAAGATAGAGAATCCCCTGGAGTATTTGCTTAACTTGTACAAACTAGCTGTTTCTTTTCTTTGTACCCAATCTTCATCTGTGTCCTGTGAAAGGATCTTTTCTAAAGCAGGTGAAATTATTTCTAAAAAAAGAAACCGCCTGAAGCCGAGCCCGGTTGAGAAGCTGTTGTTTTTAAATAAAAATGGATAAACTAGATGCTCTGCTCTTCATCGACTCTTCTTCATACTGTAAATGTCTCATTCACTTTTCTTCTGCTTGTTTCCATTATGTCAAACTGGTGATTTTGTTCTTTTACCTGCACCAAGGACGAGATGTTTCCACCAGTTTGTTTGAAGAGGAAAGAAAAGCTGAGTCATGATTCCAGTGAAGTCGGTGGAAGGATGTTTATTGAGCATTAAAGCAGAGACAAGTAGAAACAGAACTTTTCTCTCTGAGATGTTTTTCTTCTCGTTACATCTGGTTTGTCACAGAGGAAATGATCCATGTGTTTGACTCATAGACTGAATATAAAGGCTTTGACTGGGATGTGCTGCTGTTATACTGCAGCGCCACCTGTGGGTCAAAAGTAGAAAAGCCACCACCGCTCTGCACCTGATGCAGAAATGAAAACGTCCCATTTTTAAGTCCAGAGTTTTGATCTTTTGTGTCAAAGACAAAACTCTGATTTTAAACTCAAAGTGATTTCAATGTGTTTGAACTTTGTGTTGAACTAAATCAATTTGTGACGTGAATCCAGGAACTTTAAGATCATAAACAAACATATACACAGAATGTGGTTCTACACACATGGAGACACACTGAGGGACAAAGGTGGACAATAATAAAGACAAACTTAAACACACTGTATGTGACTCTTTATAGAGGGTTTATATATTCTGCTTGTGTTGTGTCATTTCAATAAACACATTCTTCATGTGAATAAACACAATCGGGGCAAGAAGGTTGCTGGTTTGAATCCGGTTCAGATGGGGTCTTCCTGTGTGGAGTCTGCATGTTCTCCCCGTGTTTTCTCCAGGTGCTCCGGCTTCATCTCACAAACACATGCAGATTAGAGGGTTGTGTAGATTGGAGACTACACACAAGCTGCTGCTGCTTCAGCCTCTGGATCCTCAGGACACAGCTCAGCCTCCGTCCACACACACTGTCCTCTTCACACACTGTCCTCTACACACACACACAGACTCATCCCAGTCCTTCCACCTGTTGAGAGAAGAAGACATCAGTGTCACAGAGACTCACTTCATCAGCTGTGAGTCAGTGATGCAGCTCATCCAGTAGAAAGAGCAGCAGGGACTTCAGTCCTGTTCAGAGGTGGAGCAGCTTCCTCTCTGCTTCATGTTCACGTGTTGGAATGAACACGCTAAGAGCTCAGTGTGTGTCCTCTGCATGTCAAAGTGCAGAGTGGACACCTGAGAGGTGGATTTACTACAATATATAACGTGACCACGACATAATAACGTGTGAACGAGATAAATAACTCGAGGCCACAAGATCTGAATCTGTTGTTTACTAACAAGACGAGAGGAAGACAAGAAGACACACACTGTCTCACTGTCTCTGAGGACACACACTGTCTCACTGTCTCTGAGGACACACATTGTCTCACTGTCTCTGAGGACAGACAATGTCTCACTGTCTCTGAGGACACACACTGTCTCTGAGGACACACACTGTCTCACTGTCTCTGAGGACACACACTGTCACTGTCTCTGAGGACACACACTGTCTCACTGTCTCTGAGGACACACACATGGACCTGTCTCCAGGAAGCTGAGGTCATCTGGTGTTTTGGGGACAGGATGAGTCTGGAGACATTGAGATGTTCTGGGTGAGTTAGAGATCAACTGAACCAACCAGACGTTGATTTAAACTTCCCTTATCCGTCCCTTTAAGGAGAGTGTGCACCACACAACAGTGTAGAGTCACTGTGGTCAGTGGGCGGAGCTTCTATACGGGTTGATCTCCAACTTAACCTGGAGCAGGTTAGCTGTTCATCAGAAGTTACCATGGTGATTGACCTCGTTAAGAAGTGGACGAGCTTCGTAGGACTGAAAAAACTAAACCTGAAGTTAACCTGATAACCACAAATCCTGCTTGGTAGCACAGACCCTGGATCTGTGATACTGACTGTGTTTAGTAAAATACTGATGAAAGCAGCGTGGACTGACTCCAACCATCTACTGACCTCAGAGTCTCCAGTCGACAGGTTGGACTCTGCTGTAGATCAAGCAGCTCCTTCACTCCTGAGTCCTGCAGGTTGTTGTAGCTCAGATCCAGTTCTCTCAGATGAGAGGGGTTTGACCTCAGAGCTGAAGCCAGAGAAGAACAGCTGATCTCTGACAGACTGCAGCACTCACAACCTGGATAAAGAATAAAACTTAACTGTAAATTAAACTGAGTTCATGTGTGAAAATAACAGACACATATTCATGTCAGCACAGACTCATAACATGAAGATAAATATGAAATCAGACATGTTGGACTAAAAACGAGTCCTGATTCAGTACAAATAGATTATTTGGACCCGGTCTCTGTCCTGCAGATCAGTTTAGGAAATCCAGAACTAAACTCAGTGTTTTAACAAGTAGCTGAATATTTAAAATGTCACACATTAATTAATTATGGATTCAAGTTATGTATGAAGAGGAATTATGTTAAATTAGAATTAAATTAGATGAATTGTGTATAAATGTTGTTTTATAGATATGAGATCTACAAAAGTCAGTCAGTGAACTGACCTCAGAGTCTCCAGTCGACAGGTTGGACTCTGTAGAAAACCACACAGCTCCTTCACTCCTGAGTCCTGCAGGTCGTTTCATCTCAGATCCAGTTCTCTCAGATGAGAGGGGTTTGACCTCAGAGCTGAAGCCAGAGAAGAACAGCTGATCTCTGTCAGTCTGCAGCTCCACAACCTGGATAAAGAAATATGAATATTAGAATGTGTCCTCCTGTTGTTGTGGATCGTCCTCATGTCAACACAGACTCTCAACATGCTGCTGACCTCAGTCCAGTCTGTGACCTGAAGATAAATATCAGATCAGACATGTTGGACCATTGTTTCATTCATCAGCTTCTTCTCTGTGTGTTGGTCACTGAGCAGGTTTGTGTAATTAAACACTGTTTAAAGTAGAGATGGCTCCTGATGTCACTTCCTGTTTGTTTCTATACTTATCAACTGTCCAACGTGTTTCAATAAGAATGAGTCTTATTTTGAAAACCTGAGGAGGACGAGTGCTCGGCCTCAGTCCACATGTTATTTACTGACACTTTCTTAGTGATCAGGAGCAGGTGAGTGCAGGTGAATGGAGTTGATGAGGTGGACGTGACTGACAGGCTGGGTGAGTGACAGATGACTGAGGGACAGTGAGCAGAGCAGAACTGAGACAATTTAAATAAATAATGACCCAATAAGAAAGAAAGTCTGAAAAGTGAAGAAGGATTTAAGGACCTCAGAGTCTCCAGTCGACAGTTTGGACTCTCCAGTCCAGAACACAGCAGCTTCACTCTGAATCCTGCAGCTCGTTTGCATCTCAGAACCAGTTCTCTCAGATGTGAGGGGTCTGACTTCAGAGCTGAGGCCACGACTTCACAGTGAGTCTCTGAGAGTCGAAACAACCACGGAGTCTGTAATTAAAGAAAATATCAAATCTGTGAGAATGAAATCAGAAAACACAACATTCATACAAAACGTGATCATGTGACCCTCACCCTGGTAAATCCCCTCTTTGTTAAAAACTCCTCAAGAGAATCCTTTCAGATTTGGTTCAAGCGTTCATTCAGACTAACAGAGGAACTCATTAGATTCAGGTGGTCAGAGGTCAAAGGTCAAGGTCACAGAACATGTTCATTCAGACTAACAGAGGAACTCATTAGATTCAGGTGGTCAAAGGTCAAAGGTCACAGTGACCTCATATTGTTGTGAAGTCAACATGTCAGGAACCTGGAGGGACGGACACTGCACTGGTTGGTGCTGGAGGACAAACACAGAGTGGGAACCGTCAGTGATTCAGTGATCGTCTCCTCACTCTGTGCTAGCTGTGTGATCATATATAGATATAGATAGATATCTATATATAGATATAATATAGAACATATCATATCTATATATGTTTGATCATATATATACTGTATATACAATAACCTCCCTTGGACCCCACATGGTCGTATGTCTGAACCCTCAAACTCCAGCACAGTGATCACATTCAGGATTTCACTCTCAGAACAATGAGAATGAATATGGACATACATAATACATCACACACACACACACACACACACACACACACACACACACACACACACACACACACACACACACACACACACACACACTGATTGAACATGTTATTGATCATGTCTGGACTCACACAGCCTTCCTGCAGTTCCTCACAGCTGGGATCAGTCTCAGTCGACCCTGGTCTGATGTGTTGAACTTCTTCAGGTCCAACTCATCCAGAACCTCCTCTGACATCTGCAGCATGTAGGCCAGAGCTGAGCAGTGGATCTCAGAGAGTTCTCCTCTGATCTGTTCTCTGACGTCAGGAACTGTTTCATCTGCTGATGAACTGAGTGGTCGTTCATCTCAGTCAGACAGTGGAAGATGTTGATGCTTCTGTCAGGAGAAATGTCATCACTCTTCATCTCCTTCAGGTTGTTGATGACTCTCTGGATGATCTTTGGATTGTTCTCTCCGACCCAGCAGGCTCCTAAGACTCTGGATGATCTTTGGATGTCCCTGTCGCCCAGCAGGCCTCCTAAGACTCTCTGGTTGGACTCCAGACTGAGGCCGTGAAGGAAGCGAACAAACAGGTCCAGATGACCATTTGTACTGGTGAGGGATTTCTCCATGGTTCTCTTCAGGAGGTCATCCAGGGAGAAGGTACTGTCTGTGTTCCCATATGTTCCCAAGAAGTTGTTGAGTTCTTCTGTGTTCCTCTCGGTGTAACAGTGGAACATGTAGACTGCAGCCAGAAACTCCTGAACGCTCAGATGAACAAAGCAGTAGACTGATTTCTGGAAGATCACACACTCTCTTCTGAAGATCTCAGTACAAACTCCTGAGTACACCGAGGCCTCTGTGACATTAAGACCACACCGCTCCAGGTCTTCTTGGTAGAACATGATGTTTCCTTCCTCCAGATGTTTAAGTGCCAGCCTCCCCAGCTTCAGGAGAACGTCCCTGTCAGCCTCCGTCAGCTGCTGTGGAGTCGTCTCATGTCCCTCACCGTACTTGTTGTTCTTCCTCTTTGTCTGAACCAGCAGGAAGTGTGAGTACAGGTCAGTCAGGGTCTTGGGCAGCTCTCCTCTCTGGTCTGTGGTCAACATGTGCTCCAGAACTGTAGCACTGATCCAGCAGAAGACTGGGATTTGACACATGATGTGGAGGCTCCTGGACGTCTTGATGTGTGAGATGATTCTGCTGCACAGCTCTTCATCACTGAATCTCCTCCTGAAGTACTCCTCCTTCTGGGCGTCAGTGAAGCCTCGTACTTCTGTGACCCTGTCAACACATGCAGGAGGGATCTGATTGGCCGCTGCAGGTCTGGAGGTTATCCAGACGAGAGCCGAGGGAAGCAGATTCCCCCGGATGAGGTTTGTCAGCAGCACGTTGACTGATGACCTCTGTGTGACCTCAGACACAAGCTCCCTGTGGTTGAAGTCCAGAGAAGGTCTGCTTTCATCCAGGCCGTCAAAGATGAACAAAGGTTTACAGACAGCGAGCGTCTCTGCCGTGAGCTTCTGTAACGCTGGATGGAAAACATGGAGCAGCGTGAGAAGACTGTGCTGCTGGTCCTTCACCAGGTTCAGCTCCCTGAACGAAAGCACAGCCAGCAGATCCACATCCTGGTTCTCTAAACCCTCTGCCCAGTCCAGAGTGAACTTCTGCACCGAGAAGGTTTTTCCAACTCCAGCGACTCCGTTGGTCAGGACGACTCTGATGCTGCTCTGCTGGTCAGTGGAGGCTTTAAAGATGTCGTGGACCTTGATGGGAGTGTCCTGGAGGATCTTCTTCTTGGAAGCCGTCTCAAGCTGCCTCACCTCATGTTGAGTATTAACCTCTTCACTCTGTCCCTCTGTGATGTGGAGCTCAGTGTAGATCCTGTTGAGGAGGGTTCTACTTCCTGTTTCATCACTTCCTTCAGTCACATGTTCACATCTCCTCCTCACACTGAGCTTATGTTCATCTGAAAACCTCCTGCAGACCACGATCTGCTGAAAGACAAGAAACAATGTGAGAGACAGAGAATCTGAGAATCTGCTGATTGTTTTCATCAGATACAGAAAAACTACAGAAAATAAAAGCTTTTTAACTTTGTGCTTTTCTAACGATGTTAAATGTTGATGCTGTTTGAAGGAACAAAATAAAACCACATGTGCTGTTGTCAGAAGTGAAGACATCAGCAGACACATGTACAGTGCTGCTCTGACCGGCTGTCTGACCTCCAGCTCCTGTTCTGGATCTTTGTCCACACTGGGGACAGGAGGAGTCTCCTGAAGAACCAGACTGGTCCCAGTATGAGGTGATGCACTGTCTGCAGAACCAGTGTCCACAGCTGGTGGAGACTGGATCCTTCAGGACGTCCTGACACGAAGCACAGCAGGACGACTGCTCCTCCTCAGAAACATGACTCCTCTTCCTCTCCCTGTGAAGACATGTCCTGATAACTCACATGTCACAGTCACAGGTTGTCATCACTTCTGTCAAGGAGGTTTTGTTTTCACCCAGTATGTTTGTGTGTTGGTTGGTTCGTTAGTGGGATTATAAAAAACAACAGATTACCAGTAAACTTGGTGGAAGGTTGTGGTCTGTGAACCAGATCGTCCTCTTTCACAGACATGTTCAGAGGACTGATGTTTACCAGTGTGTGGAATTTGGTGCAGATCCAAATCAAAATGAGTCTCTAGTGGATTTCAAAGTGGTTTCATAAGGAGCGTGTTGGTTCTTGGTGGAGGTCTGAGCTCTTTGAGTGATTCTGAGAGATTAGTCACCAACTTCAATGAAGCTGTGTCCTAATGCAGGGGCCACACTAGAGGAAACTAGATCCTCTTCAGAGCAGGTCCCAGTAGAAACAGTCTCTTACTCTGTGTGTGAGGGTCCAGGTTCATTACTGAAGACTGGAGGAGACTCCCATGGACCAGTCACTCTTCAGAGACAGACAGCTGGACCCTGGAGACTCTGCTCTCAGTCTGTGGTCCTGACCTCTGCAAACACAAACATGTTTTTATTCAGAACACTTCATTCACTGGTTCATTCTGTGAGGATTCAGTTTGGAGCTTCACATGTTTGTAGCAGGTCTCTTACTCTGTGTGTGAGGGTCCAGGTTCATTACTGAAGTTTGGAGGTTCTCCCATAGACCAGTCACTCTTCAGAGACAGACATCTGGACCCTGGAGACTCTGCTCTCTCCTCTTCCTCCTCATAAACACTCATCTTCAGTCTGAGAGGAGAAACACTGTGAGTTCAAACACACACAATGAAGCCAGGTAGTAAACTCAGTGTTTCTTCAAATAGAACAAACCCTCCTACACTGTGTCCCTGTTGTCACGGTAACCTGAGACAGTTGTAGGTTTAATGTGTTGGACTCAGCCAATCACAGCGTCGAGTCAAACTGTTGATTCACTGACAGAAGTTCATCCTGAATCTTCTTCTCTCTAAAGTCCACGAGTAGAAAACTGACCCAGAGTCAGTGACAGTGAAATAATATGAATGAATAATATAAATGTAGCTGATCACTCACCAGCCTCAGACTTCACGTCTCCTCCGTCTGCTGCTTGAAGTTAGAACGAGTCTGAACACTTTCACTTTCACTGGAGGACTCTGAGTGTGACTGTGTGTGTGTGTGTGTGTGTGTGTGTGTGTGTGTGTGTGTGTGTGTGTGTGTGTGTGTCTGACCGCTCCCTGTTCTCAGGCTCCTCCTCCTTGTGGAACCAGTTCACTCTTGAAAAATAAATGAATTCACATGAAGCTGAACCGAACCCATGTTTCCTCCTGTGACGTGAAGGTTGTTATATTTGGTGTTAGAGCTGAATGTGTGACTCCACTTCATATTTGTGCTTTTGTGTTTGTGCTGATTCGTTGATAAATAAAGGAAGGGAGAATATCACCTGAAGGGGGCAGTGGTGTGTCACTGTGGAGGTGAGCGGCGCCAAAGCTCCAGAGAAGAAGAAGAAGAAGAAGAAGAAGAAGAAGAAGAAGAAGAAGAAGAAGAAGAAGAAGAAGAAGAAGAAGAAGAAGAAGAAGAAGAAGAAGAAGAAGAAGAAGAAGAAGAAGAAGAAGAAGAAGAAGAAGAAGAAGAAGAAGAAGAAGAAGAAGAAGAAGAAGAAGAAGAAGAAGAAGAAGAAGTAGAAGTAAAGATGGCGGGACGTTTAAAACCTGCTCCGTCGAGCGGATGAACCTTCACAGTATCTTATGAACGTGTTCCGGGATCGAACCTTCCCCCTGCTCCGGGACCATGAACCCTCGGGCCGGGCTCACAGGCGTCCCGCTCGGACGGAGCTCCAGCCGGCTGAGGCGGAGCTGCAGAGCCGCTCAGAGAGCAGCGGATCCCGGGTCGGATCCCACACGCACTCCCGGTGAGAACACGTCCACACACCCGCTGCACGGTGCTGACCTCTGACCTCTGACCTCACTGGACCCAGGTCAATCTGTCTGTTTCCTCTCGTGCAGATCTGAAGACGCCGACCAGAAGCTGCAGGTCCGGAGGATCTCCTCACAACGACTCCGACCTCCAGCAGGACATCATCTGGGACGCCACGTCTCCATCTCCCAGCAGACTCAGTAAGTGTCTCCATGTCCCTTACAGAGCGATCCTCCCTGAGGTTCCACCTCAACGCTCCTGTTGTTTATCTGCAGGTAAACGAGGGAGAAGACATCCTGGAGGCGTGAACATCTCAGACATCGTCAGCAGGATCGCTCCAGAGGTCAGAAACACACCAAACCCCAAACACTCAAATCCATCAGAGCCGGTCCTCATGTCCTCCTCATGTTGTCTCCTGTGTCCGTGAAGCGCGGCAGACCACAGGTCACAGAGCCGCGGCTGCAGCAGTGGATCGGAGACAGCGCCATCATCCCCTGCACCCCGGAAGTTCAAGTCCCCAAACACAAGAAGAAGTCCCCGAGGTGGGTTCAGAACCAGCACAGCTCCTCACTGGCTGAACTAAAGTCCAAACACGTTCCTGACGTGTTCCTCACGTGTTCCTGACATGGTCCTCACGTGTTCCTAACATGTTCCTGAAGTGTTCCTCACGTGTTCTTGATAGTCCTGACATGTTCCTCACATGTTCCTCACGTGTTCCTGACATGTTCCTCACATGCTCCTCACGTGTTCCTGACATGGTCCTCACGTGTTCCTAACATGTTCCTGACATGTTCCTCACGTGTTCCTTACATGTGCCTGACGTGTTCCTGACTTCTGGTCATCCTAGATAAATTTGTGTGTAACATGTCAGAGTCCATGTGAGGAACCAGCAGGACAATGTGTGGAAGCTTCTCAGAGAGCGAGTGGACGTGTTGATGAGGTTTCTAACACGTGACGTGAAACCTGAAGAACACAAACATCTCAGGATGAAGAAGAGGAGCCGGACACGTAGAAGATGAAGACGTCAACTTGGAAACACGAGGAGATTCCAGATCTGAACGAGTCGGACCCGACAACCTTCTGCTTCACAGACACTAACTACACAACTTGTTTCACACTGTTCATGTGTGGAAATGGATTTTGATTGAAAGACAAATAACAGTTTTATTCCTCCGCAGGTCGAACGGTGTGGACGAGCTGCTGAAGTTGGCCAAACAGTTTGACTTCAACATGTTCTGTCAGGACGAAGAAGAAGTGGAGGACCTGCAGAGTCTGGAGCTCCTGTCTGAGGACATCTTGGAGAACCACGACCAGGAGGATTTAAAACCTTCTCTTCACAGAAGCTGTGAAGCCAACAGGACGGACGCACACGTTCTCCTGGACCAACACACGGAGAACGATCTGGATTTTCTGTTTGATGGACCCACCCAACACGTGAGTGGCAGGTTCAGTCAGGTGACTGCTCACGTCTCATCTTCCAAAGAGGCTTCTGAGAAATCTGCAGCTGCTTCCACCACCAACAGTCAGGGGGGGGCAGCTCGTGATGAGTTCGAGGACGACTGGGAAAACGACGACTTGTTAATCGATTCACTGGTTTTAGAGATGACAGAAAATCCTCAGAAGTTCACGGCTCCGATTCACAGCTCGACACAGAACCCGACCGGCGACACGGTTCACCAGACGGCGGTAAACACGGTTTGTAAAGTGGAAAAAGAAAACGTGAGACAAAGAACAACTTTCAAGCTGGAATCGAATCCTAACCTCTCTGTGAGGAGGATCCAGACCTGGACAAGCTCCAAACCAGCAGACCAGGACACGTTTTCCTGTTTGTCCGCTCAGTCTCAGTTTCTCAGACAAACAACAAACTCAGAACCGCAGAAGTCCTGGTTTGATCCGAGTGTTTTCAGCTCGTCGGCCTCGAACGCAGCTCTGAGATCAGCAGCTCCCAGTTTCCTAAAGAAGCCCGTCGTACTGTCGTCCCTCGTGGAGCCCGGGGGCGTCTCTGACGTCCTGGATGACGACCTGGACGCCTTCTTCTTATCCGACCCGGTTTGGGACGATCCGGCTGAAGACGACCTGCTGTGTGAAATGTGTGAGGACCTGGAGAACCAGATCCAGAGCTCGGACAACATGTCCGCCAAACAGACTCCTCTTATCTGTCAGACGTCAAACAGAACCTGGGCCAACAGGAGCCCCCGGCTGGCCAATCAGCAGCCAGTTCTCCAGAAGCAAACGGGTCGCAGGCTGGCGGCCGTCCCGTCCTCTGACCTCACTGCAGGCGTCAGGGATTCCCTCAGATGCACCTCGGGATCCAGCCGCCTCAGCACCGCGGCGAGCAGCCGGGTTCAGTCAGCTGCTGCGGCGCCGCTGAGGAACTCCAACAAAGAGCAGTTCACCTTCAAGAAGCCAAACAACCCAGTTTCCACTGCAGCTGGAGAAGGTGAGATCCGCTGTGAAACTCCCCGAGCAGCCACACGGGCTTTTAGAGGAAGATGTGGGGGTGGAGCCTCTGCACTGTTTGACCTGCTTCCTGTTTCTCTTCCTCAGTTGTTGGTAAATGTTCGGCAGCAGAGATTGAGCTGAAGAAGCTGCGGGCGATGGAGAAAAGACGACAGCGACTGAACGCCGCCCAGAACCTGGGAGACGTGACATCACAGCTCGGACGTCGACGTGACATCACAGCCCCGACATGACGTCACAGCTCGGACATGACATCACAGCCCCGACGTGACATCACAGCTCGGACGTGACATCACAGCCACGACATGACATCACAGCTCGGACGTGACATCACAGCCACGACGTGACATCACAGCTCGGACGTGACATGACAGCTCGGACGTGACATCACAGCTCCGACATGACATCACAGCTCCGACATGACATCACAGCTCGACATGACATCACAGCTGCAGGTGTGACGTCACACTCACAATACAGATTTGTCTGCTACAGATTCTGTAAAACTCAAATTTCATGATTCTTTTCTGTCTCATTTAGTTTTGGTATCACAACGTTTTGAAGTTTTAAAGAAAACTAACTTTTGTCTGCGTTAAGATTCACTTCAGATCATTTTCGATAGTCATCATTATGATGGGGACATCAATGAACTGTGTAGTTAGAATCGACGAATCACACGATCAGAACATCTTGGTCTGAGGCCGCGGATGGTTTAGACTTTATTTAGTTTTACATTTACGCTCATGATGTAATCATTTTATCTTTCACTCTAAATCACTGACATGAAACAGTCAAGAATATTTTAAAGGATTCATTTTAAATAAAGAAAAGTTCCATGAATAAAGTCGAATGTGTCTCTTTGTTTATTATACGTTTATCAGTTCAACACACTGAGCGCTGCGCGGGTCATTCCCGAGACTCCCTACATGGGCGTGGTTGGAACGTGACGTACCTCTCGGTCCTAATCCCATTGGACGCACACTAGCGTATCGTTTCTGACAGAGAGGAACCACAACAAATTGCAGGAGTTGTTTTTTTTCCGGAGTTTTTGGGACGGTAGACATTTCAGATACACAAATTAACGTGTAGAAACACAACAAACGTTTTTAAGATGTAGAAAACATTTCCAGGACGTTTTCTACATCTTTGTTACACATGAATATCATGAACAGGTTCATGTATTAGTACAATCATTAAAGGTGTTGTACACAGAGCACTTTCTAATGTCTGTGGACAATGTCTCGCTGGCTAAAGTTCACATGGTTCCTGTGCAACTGGGACTTTATTAGCTCGTGTAACTCGATTGTGACGTTGTGAGGTCTGAGAGGGAGAATCAGTTGGAGCTCAGCACTCGGAGGACCACCAGTGAAACAATGAAATACTCAAGTGAACAATAAAACTGCAGTGTTGTGTTTAACTGGTTTATTCACAGAGACATGTTACACTCTTCACTAACGTAACACAACCGCAAAGTTCAAGCACTGAGACGTCGACACAAAAACACACTGATCATTTGGCAAAATGAACCCAGTCACACACGGCAAAATAAAACCAACAAACACAAAAGCAGTTACAGCACAAACTTAAAGTGAAATGAAGCTTCAGCTACACATTCATTCAACCACAAGCTAACGTTAGCATTAAACTAACTTCAAAGCTAACGTTAGCAATCAACCACTTCCTAGCTAACTGGAATCAAGATTGTATTGTAAATGCAGAATCTGATGCTAAAGTAGAAAAAAGTGTTGTGTTGCTGTAAAGTGTTTGAACATAATGTTTTTAGAACTAAGTCAAATTCTCTTGTGTCTTTTCCCTCGGCTTCAGAAACGTTATGTAACATGAAGCTTTAGCATTTAGCATTCAGGCCACAAATGTTATAGTAACCCTAACCCTGTACTAGTACAGTTTCTAATATGTCTGAGAGGTGCGTAGATAAAATGAAACTCTGTTGTTATCGTATCATGTCACAGTGTTGAACAGCAATGTTGGTTGAATTTGAATGTTTGCCAAGAAGTAGTTGAATGCTAACATTAGCTGTGTTGTTTTGAATCTGAGATTATCGAAGAAACATGAAGCTAAATATTCAAAAGAGGAAAAAACTCAAACTGTGCGTTTAGTGTTTTTATCCATTTAATAAAAAGGAAACTTATCCAGTACGATTCTGTACACACTGACACAGTTAATAAATAAAGTTAAATACGTCTTCCACCCATCGTATAACTTCAGCTAGCACCATGCTAGCTGTGCTCAGTCCGTCCCGACGGGCTGTGGGGTAACTTCAGGTATAGAGGAGGAGTTCTCACCATTCCTTTTCACTAGAGGAGAAACTGGGTCATTTTGAGGATTTCACTCATTCTGTGAGACTGACGTGAAGATCAAGTCTTATTATCACACACAACAGTGGTTAGCCTAGCTTAGCACCAACACTGGAAGCAGGGGAACTATTTGCCCATTTAGCTCAATCAAAAATGAACAAACTATAAGTCAGATTAAGGGACTCCATCTGAATTAGACAGGTTGTGGTTAGCAGCAGTTAGCAGCAGTTAGCATCAGAACCTGCTCTGCTCCGAGGAACCTTCACAGCTGATGAAGGAGTTTCTGCAGCTCCGACATGAGCCAGTGGATTATCATCGTGATGTTAGCATCCTGAGACAATGACTGACTCCCGTTATGGAGCTGAACTGAACTCCTCCTGTTCCGGTGCTGACACACAGACTTGATTCAAAGCTTTTAGAAGATGGCCGAAAAGCTAATTTGACTAAATGTATGGTTTAATAAAACTATGACTAAACTCTAATGGTTGATCACTGAGGTGTGGAGACAGATTTAAAGGTGAAGGACATGACACCTCACTGATCTTTCTGCCAGAAAACAAAGTTGCTAAATGAAGCTTTGAAGTAAAAACACTTTGAAAGCTCAGACGGCTGCTACAGATATTTTCTCCCAATTATCATAAAACAAAACAGAAACCAGAGTTGTCCTTTAACTGAGATGTTGGAACCCAGCGCTGGTCCGACCCAGGTCCCGGGTGGTGTCCACTGGAGGACCGGAGGGCCGGACTCAGTTGAACGTCTCCTTGTTGATCCACATGAGGGTCCGAGTCTCGTTGGGCTTGCACTCGTACTCGATGTTGCTGAACTTGTTCCCGAACTGGCAGTGCTCCCTCTTGTAGTAGTTGTAGTACTTTGCCTGCCAGACTGTCTCGAATGTCCCCGCCTTGTTGAACTGGACAGAAAGAGACTGGGTCACCAACACTGCAGCTATCTCATACTTTAAATACAACCAGCTTGTCCCTGAGGCCTCCTGAAGGTGGCGCTGCTGTCTCACCTCGATGCTGACCTGGACAGGCTGCCGGTCTCCGCTCTTGGTGTGCGGGACGCCCTCCGTGTCGTACTTTCCGTGATAAACCACCGCGTCCTCGTCCCTGGACTGCTGCTCCAGAGGGAAGACGATGCCTCCAATGTTCATGTTGCTGTGAGGAGGAAGAGAAGCATGTTGTGATGTTAGGTTGGTTCTCTTCGCTTCAACGAGGGGAACCGAGTCTTTATGTTTGAGGCCAAAGGTCACGACCTGCCCTGAACGTTTGAACTGGGTGGTCACACTGGGGAGGACGTTCAGACTGGGATCTCTAATGGGACCAGGTGCAGAACCCAGAAGCAGAACTCGACTGACGCTTCACATCAGGGTTTCCAGTTCTGATCCAGAGTCACATGACGATGTCGTGACTCAGTCCACACGTCTACGTTCACATGTACGACACATGACTGAGTCCCTACATCCTTCACACTGAACCGGTCACGTTACCAAGGAGACAGCGCCCCCTGGCACCTGACTGCTCCCCTGCTCCTTCTTCAGATCCCAATCATAAAGTCAGGAACATTTTAGGGACCAAAAGTCGGGAAATTTAAGAATCTTTCTTTAAGTTATTTAAATAATTCACGAACATCTTTAAAAAAAAATGTTAATTTGAGTTTATTTTAAGCAACTGGACCACGCCCACCTCCACCTGAGCCTCAGGGGACGTCACCCGGGGGTCCAGTTACACATGGTTCATTAATCATGGAGGAGGAAGAGGAGGAGAGGAGGAAGAGGGAAAAGGGGGAGGAGAAGAGGAGGAGAGGAGAGGAGAGGAGAGGAGAGGAGAGGAGAGGAAGATGTGGAGGAAGAGGGGGAGAGGAGGAAGAGGGAAAAGGGGGAGGAGAAGAGGAGGAAGAGGAAGAGGGAGAGGAGAGGGAGAGGAGAGGAGAGGAGAGGAGAGGAGAGGAGAGGAGAGGAGAGGAGAGGAGAGGAAGATGTGGAGGAAGAGGGGGAGAGGAGGAAGAGGGGGAGAGGAGGAAGAGGGGGAGGAGAGGAGGAAGAGGGAAAAGAGGAGGAGGAGGAGAGGAGGAGGAGAGGAAGAGGGAGAGGAGAGGAGGAAGAGGAAGAGGGAGAGGAGAGGAGAGGAGAGGAGAGGAGAGGAGAGGAGAGGAGAGGAAGATGTGGAGGAAGAGGGGGAGAGGAGGAAGAGGGAAAAGGGGAGGAGGAGAAGAGGAGGAGAGGAGAGGAGAGGAGAGGAGAGGAGAGGAGAGGAGAGGAGAGGAGAGGAGAGGAGAGGAGAGGAAGATGTGGAGGAAGAGGGGGAGAGGAGGAAGAGGGAAAAGGGGGAGGAGAAGAGGAGGAGAGGAGAGGAGAGGAGAGGAGAGGAGAGGAGAGGAGAGGAAGATGTGGAGGAAGAGGGGGAGAGGAGGAAGAGGGAGGAGGAGAGGAGAGGAGAGGAGAGGAAGATGTGGAGGAAGAGGAGGGTTCACTCCCTGTCCTCATCCTCTTTAAACGAAGAGATGAGAGGAAGAGAGGAGAGAGGAAGATGAAGAGGAAGATGAAGATGAAGAGGAAGAGGAAGAGGAAGAAGAGGAAGAGGATAGGTACTCATCGTCTTTAAACGAGGAGAGGAGAAGAGGAAGATGAAGATGAAGATGAAGATGAAGATGAAGATGAAGATGACGATGAGGAGGAAGAGGAGGAGGAGGAAGAGGAGGTTTCACTCCCTGTCCTCCTCGTCGTCGTTGGACGCCTTCATGTTCTTACGTGGCCTCCACGGTTCCGGGCTTCATCTCCACCTGGATCTTGTACTTGGAGCCCGTGAGCAGCTTGATGGTTCGGTTCTGACCGAAGCGGCTTCCGTCCACCTTGAAGAACACGGCTCCGTCGTTGGGCTGGATCTTCAGGGAGATGGCGAGGTGGACGAGCGGGGGAACGTCGTCCATCGTCCCGGGTTCAGTCGCTTCCGTCTCGGCCTGTGGATGCTGAGGGGACCAGTGTTCAGCTGGGGGGAAGCACGCTTCCTGTTGTCAAAATAAAAGCGGAAGCTCTGCGGGGCTGCCTCCGCCGTTACTTTTCAGAATAAGATATGTCCTCAGGTTTGTTCTGGTTGATTTGATCTCTCTGCTCGTCGAGGAGACATCACGTGTGTTGGGACCTGGCGGGGGTCAAATACAAAACTGCACATTTAAAAGACCAGCACATCCAAATGTTCATGAACTATTTAAATGTAATAAAATAATTTTCCAGACATTTTACTAATGTGGGCTGCAGGAAGTTCAGCTCATGTCTAAAAGAAAATCATATACAGGGTTCCTAGGGTCATGGAAAACCTGGAAAAGTGCTTGAAAAAAATAAAATCCCAAAAGTTTTGGAGAAGTCATGGAAATTTGTTATATTCATATTTTCATGTCGTTCATTTACGCAGTTTTCAATAATTCAAATGTTTTAAAAGAAATACGCTCAAACTATAAGCAGACAGACTCTCTCAAACTAACTGAAAAGTTCGGTGGGGAAGCAGGCGGGATAACGCACTACGCCAGAGAAGTGTAGATTTAAACACGCTCGGCTACAAATGGAAAATCACATGTGATGGATTACAACAGACAAAGACCTCAAACAAACTATTGACTCATTCAAGGTTCACTGTCTGCTTTGGAATCCTCATTGTCAGCTTAAATACTAAATGTTGTCACTTTTTCATGTTTACACCGAGATCTCACAAAATGTATGATCATGGAAATTTAAAGTTATTGAGAAGACATGGAAAAAAAACAGCTTCATTAATAATCTGCATCATGAGTTTCACAAAGGAGATTTATTACATATTTACATCGAAGCAATGAAACAGCTGAAGAAACAATTCACCAATAAAGTTTCTGTTCCATTTGAGTCTCTCTTTTCACATGATTCTTCTTCTTAAAAAAGTAAAAAAAACACGTCCAGCTGTTTGTGTGATAAAAATACAAAATATACAATGAAGATCCTCTGATCTCCTGAAGTCATCTGTCTAGCTCCGCCTCCAGGATCTCCCCCCACGTCTCGGCGTCGAGCGGCGTCATCCTCCTGCCGCTCAGCTCCTCCGCTGACCTCACGTGACTGTACCTTCCTCTCAGCCAATCGCTCTTCACACAGCTGCGAGTGTAGTTCCTCACCAACGTCACCTGCAGAGAGGAAGCCGCAGCCAATCAGAGGACGGGACGGATCTTCTCATCTCTTTATAGATAGGAACATTTTTAATGAACAGAGGAAAAGAGGCGACTGGGCCAGAGCCTCCATGTGAAGGAACTGTGAACGTTAGACCAGCACAAAGAAACTAGAGGTTTGATCTGTGGTCCCCCAGCAGGGCCGTGGGGAGAGGACCTGAGGTGACGTGGAGACGACGTCTCATTAGGTCACTGATGTCTGAAGAGCTCAAATGTCTGTGAACATTCATCAAGTCTCTTTTGCATCATGTTGGACCGTGACCATGTTTCTAATCGTCACAGGTTGGAGAAGGATCTCTCTGAGGAAGCTTCTGATGAAAGGTAAACAGACACAGTTGAGTTGTTCAGGATCTGTAACCAGAGCTCTGGTGTGAGGAGGAGCTTTGACAGACATGAGGACACATGAGGACACATGAGGACACATGAGGACACATGAGGACACATGAGGACAGTGTCCAGCTCCTGAGACTGACCTCGCTGCCAGGGTCGGACCGACTGCTCGGCGCCACTGACACCAAGTCCACACCCAGGCCTGTGTACCATGATGCATTGCATTATTTATATATAATAATTATTCAGTTTTTAATTATTTCTAAAAACGTCCCCAGGTAATACTCTTTGTAAGTAAATGAGAACAGAGTTTAAAGACTATTTTCTTTATACATCTGTTTTAGACATCTCATGGCGGTTGCCCTTTCCAGCAGCAGCCCTGCTTCCCACGGCACCGTCCACCGTCCACCGTCCACCGTCCACCAACCTTCCAGGACAGCCCGTGTCTCCGGTCCCTGTCCACCTCCCTCTGGCAGACGGCTCGGACCAGCAGACACTGAGTCCTCCACAGCTGCTCGCTGTCCTCGATGAGGTGGTGCCACAGTTTGCAGGCGCACACCGCGCTGCACAGACTCTCCGGGTCCAACTCGCTGAAGATCCTCACGCTCATCTCTGCTGGAAGAGACTCTGCAAAGTTCTGAGGCTCGGTCCTCTTGGTGGACGTCAGGGACGGTCCTCCTTTACTGAGGTGGAGCATGGGGGACGTCCTCCTGGGCTCATGCTGCATGATGAGTCCAACAGTTTGAAACCACCTGAGAGGTTAGAGAAGACAAATATGTGATGACACAGGGACAGGTCCTGTCCAAGTCCTGGTCACAGCAGAGTACCAGAGACAGGTTCATGGACAACCTGTCTCCACCAACAGTGTCCCTCTGTCTCGTGCTAACGGTGTCTCGTGCTAACGGTGTCTCTTGCTAACGGTGTCTCTTGCTAACGGTGTCTCTTGCTAACGGTGTCTCGTGCTAACGGTGTCTCTTGCTAACGGTGTCTCTTGCTAACAGTGTCTCTTGCTAACAGTGTCTCGTGCTAACAGTGTCTCGTGCTAACGGTGTCTCGTGCTAACGGTGTCTCTTGCTAACAGTGTCTCTTGCTAACGGTGTCTCGTGCTAACGGTGTCTCTTGCTAACTGTGTCTCTTGCTAACAGTGTCTCGTGCTAACAGTGTCTCGTGCTAACGGTGTCTCTTGCTAACGGTGTCTCTTGCTAACAGTGTCTCGTGCTAACAGTGTCTCGTGCTAACAGTGTCTCGTGCTAACAGTGTCTCGTGCTAACAGTGTATCGTGCTAACAGTGTCTCGTGCTAACAGTGTCTCGTGCTAACGGTGTCTCGTGCTAACGGTGTCTCATGCTAACAGTGTCTCTTGCTAACAGTGTCTCTTGCTTACAGTGTCTCTTGCTAACAGTGTCTCGTGCTAACGATGTCTCGTGCTAACGATGTCCTCTTACCGTGACGTGTCCCCTCGGTGTCTGACAGCTGAAGGTTTAAATGTCTCAACGGTTGTTTACACACGTCACTGGGTGGAACACGCATGCGCACAGGGCGACACCCTGCAAAGAAAAAACACTTCAACATTTCGTCTAAAATAAAATCAATCAAGTTTCTCTCTGCAGATTGCTGCTACATTTAAAACACACAATAACATTTAAAATGATCAGAATGATTTTCTGTGTGTAAAAGTCGTTTCCTGTTTATTAAGTGTTTATTTCATTATAGAATGTAATGAAGTCATCTATAACCTCACCTGAGATTTAGTTATTAACGCAAATATTTAGTAAATAAAAAATAAACCTATAATAGGAGGGGACTCAGTTTGGTGAATCTGCGGATGTGAATCTACAGGACAGAGCCACGCCTCCTCTCTGCTCCTGTGCGCATGCGCTGCTGCGTCCCGGAAGTGCTGGTGCCGCCGGAGGAGTGTGTTTGTTTGTTTGTGTTTGTTTGTTTCTGTTTTCGCGGGGTTTTCTCCTCAGGTGAACAAAGGTAAAGCTCCTTCTGTGACGTCAGCTGAACCTTCATGTGCACGTGCTCCCAGTCTCAGGGTTGTTGTGTGTTTTCTAACCAGCGCCTCCAGTGACCCTGTGACCCAGTGACCCTGTGACCCGGGCTGAGCTGACCCATGTCCGGCTTCGACCTGGTCCCGCTGGACGGCGGGGCCCCGGTGCACCTGCCGCCGGGGGAGACGGTGCTGGGCAGGGGCCCCCTACTGGGAGTGAGTGTCCTCTGTGGTTTAGTTGAACTGGGACATCAGTGGATCCTGTGGTTCACCTGACGGTCACATGTCACCTGTCCTACCGGGGTGTGACCGGATTTACCCTGGTCAACGTCACTGGGATGGATTCAACACATTAAAAACCACTTGTTGACCAACTTCACCAGTGGAACAACAAAAGGGCGGGAAAACGGAATACACCAGTGTGCAAGTAGAACATCTAAACTGTTTAATTCAAATAAGATAAAAGATAAATAAAACGTGTCAGGAACATGTCAGGAACGTGTCAGGAACATGTCAGGAACGTGTCAGGAACATGTCAGGAACGTGTCAGGAGGAACATGTCAGGAACGTGTCAGGAACATGTCAGGAACGTGTCAGGAACGTGTCAGGAACGTGTCAGGAACGTGTCAGGAACGTGTCAGAAACATGTCAGGAACGTGTCAGGAACGTGTCAGGAACGTGTCAGGAAACGTGTCAGGAACGTGTCAGAAACATGTCAGGAACGTGTCAGGAACGTGTCAGAAACGTGTCAGGAACGTGTCAGAAACGTGTCAGGAACGTGTCAGAAACGTGTCAGGAACGTGTCAGACATGTAAGGAACGTGTCAGGAACGTGTCAGGAACGTGTCAGGAACGTGTCAGAAACGTGTCAGGAACGTGTCAGGAACGTGTCAGAAACGTGTCAGGAACGTGTCAGGAACGTGTCAGGAACGTGTCAGGAACGTGTCAGGAAACGTGTCAGGAACGTGTCAGGAACGTGTCAGGAACGTGTCAGGAACATTTCAGGTCTTCAGCTCACGGAGCTTCAAAAATACAAACAGTCAGTTGACAGAAAACGAATTCAAACTATTTAAATAGCAAAATACTTGCTTTAATTACATTTTAATAAACGTTTTAAAATGAATATTTTGTGTTTATATTTCTCACAGGACATTGAACATCATTAAAATAACAGTAACAGTCATCTTCTCCCTCAAACGAACTGTGCTGAAGGTCGTCCCCTGCTTTGTCTCCACGTCTCCCAGGTCAGTGATAAGAGAGTGTCCAGACTTCACGGGCTGCTGCAGAACCTGAGCGGCCGGCTGCAGATCAAACCTGTGAGTTCCTCTCTGCTTCAAAGGAAAAGAACTGAAACCATCATCACTCGTTCATTCCATCAGGGACATTCAGGTCTTTAAGGTCACGTGGACGTGTGGAGTCGAGGATTAAACCCCCGACCTCGTGATTAGTGACCGACGGCTCCCTAAGTCAAAGTGTCTAGATCGCCCCCTGGTGTTCAACACGATCTGAGATCCACACTCTCTTCATTAAGAGTGGCTCCAGGTTCATGAATCAGTTCAGGTTCACAGAGTTTCTCTTTTATTTACCTCATCGTCTGTTTGTGTTCATGAATTAAACGTTTGATTTTATTAACAAGAAGAACCGACTCAGTCCCTGAACAGCTGCTGCTTAGTTTCTGATGCTTGTCACTTAATCCAACAAATACATTTCAGATCTTAAAGGGACAGTTCACCATAAGTGAAACTTCCCTCATTATCTACTCATGCGGGGTGAAGTGTTCGAGTCCACAAAACGCTGTTAGCCTAAAAGTCCACCAGAAGTGTCTAAGCTAGCGGACGTTAGCACGTCTGACAGTCCGCGAATGCACCTCGTAGGAAGATATCAGAGAACTTTACCTAAAACAGGCTTTAATCAACGTTATTTGCTTCACATCATTGAACAACACAAACTGGTTCATCCTCTGCTTGATCTCTAGATGCACATGAACCCGTGCTTCGTTCAGTCGTCCCTCACTGACGACCCTCGACCTCTGAGGAGAGGGTCCTGGTTCCCCCTTCAGGACGGAGACGTGTTGTCTCTGCTGCCGGGACAGTTCATCTACCAGGTGCTGGCTGTGGGCGCAGGAGAGCACACCCCCAGGTAGTCACATGTCAGGAGAGATGTGAGAGGAACCTCCTGCTCCTGTGGGATCTGATCTCATACCTGCGGGCTCCGGGTTGACTCATGTTGCATCATGTGATCGATGTAAAACTCATACCGAGCAGCAGAGTTTTCAAACTGTCCTTTTTAATATGTCACTTCCTGTAGAAACAGTCAGACGTTTGAAGAGAAGAAAAAGAAGAGGAGGAACGTCCCACTTCTCCTGAGCCAGATGTGGAGCCAGCTCGTCCAATCAGACTCGACCGTGGACAGACTCCGCCTCACGAGGAGCCAACGTTGGCAGCTCTGTCCAATGAGGAGGAGAAAGAGAGAGGAGGAGGAGCAGGTAGAGGAGCAGGAGGTGGAGGAGAAAGAGAACGAGCAGGTGGAGGAGGAGGAAAGAGCAGGTGGAGGAGGAGGAGGAGCAGGAGGAGAAAGAGGAGGAGAAGGAGAAGGAGGAGGAGGAGCAGGCAGAGGAGCAGGAGGTGGAGGAGGAGAAAGAGCAGGTGGAGGAGAGGAAGAGAGCAGGTGGAGTAGCAGGAGGAGAAAGAGCAGGTGGAGGAGGAGGAGGAGGAGGAGAAAAAACAGGAGGAGGAGGAGGAGAAAGAGCAGGTGGAGGAGCAGGAGGAGGAGGAGGAGGAGAAAAAACAGGAGGAGGAGGAGGAGAAAGAGCAGGTAGAGTAGCAGGAGGAGAAAGAGTAGGTGGAGGAGAGAGAGCAGGAGGAGGAGGAGGAGGAGAGAAAAAACAGGAGGAGGAGGAGGAGGAGAAGAAAAGAGTAGGTGGAGGAGCAGGAGGAGGAGGAGGAGGAGGAGGAGAAAGAGCAGGTAGAGTAGCAGGAGGAGAAAGAGTAGGTGGAGGAGCAGGAGGAGGAGGAGAAAAAAACAGGAGGAGGAGGAGGAGAAAGAGCAGGTAGAGTAGCAGGAGGAGAGAGGAGGAAGAGTAGGTGGAGGAGGAGGAGGAGAAGAAAGAG
>JBAMIH010000037.1:77500-112500 GCA_038501795.1 Pseudopleuronectes americanus | reverse complement strand
CTCCTCCTCCTTCCTCTCTCCTCCTCCTCTTCTCCTCCTCCTCCTCTCCTCCTCTTCCCTCCTCTCCTCCCTCCTCCTCTCCTCCTCTCCTCCTCCTCCTCCTCTCCTCTCTCTCCTCCTCCTCCTCCCTCTCCTCCTCCTCTCCCTCCTCCTCTCTCCTCCTGCTCCTCCTCCTCCTCCTCTCCTCCTCCTCTTCCTCCTCCTCCTCCTCCTCCTCCTCTTCCTCCTCCTCCTCCTCCTCCTTCTTCCTCCTCCTCTTCTTCCTCCTCCTCCTCTTCCTCCTCTTCCTGCTCTCCTCCTCCTCCTGCTCCTCCTCTTCCTCCTCTCCTCTCCTCTCCTCCTGCTCCTCCTCCTCCTCTCCTCCTCCTCCTCTCCTCCTCTTCCTCCTCCTCCTCCTCCTCCTCCTCCTCTCCTCCTGCTCCTCCTCCTCCTCCTCCTCCTCCTCCTCCTCTCCTCCTCCTCTCCTGCTCCTCCTCTCCTCCTCCTCCTCCTCCTCCTCCTCTCCTCCTCCTCTTCCTGCTCCTCTTCTTCCTCCTAGTTTCAGGATCAACTGTTTGTCTTTGAGACGACGCAGCGTGAGAGACTGGAAACCTCTCATCCACACGTTTGTTTCTCCAGGAAGAACCCCGTTCATTTCCAGGAGACCAGTCACCCTGGGGACAGTGACTTCGAGGAGGAGGAGGAGGAGGAGGAGGAGGAGGGGAGGAGGAGGAGGAGGAGGAGGAGGAGGAGGAGGAGGCGGACCGACCCGAGTGTCCCTACGGCACAGGCTGCTACAGGTCAGACATCGCAGGGCCGTTGTTGTACCTGAAGATGAAAGGCATTGGTTGAAAGGCATGATGGGAAACCTGAAGACGGGAGGTGCAGGCTGTCATCATGACTTTCCATGTTGACCACCAGGGGGCATGACGCACATTCAGAGCATTTGGCTCCAATAAACGACCAATCACAATCCACGACAGTTGATGTGACGTCACACGTCAGATTTTTACCAGACGTGCGTGAACACGAGGAATCGAACTTGTGACGTCTGTTTCACAGCCGATTGTAACAAGTGAATTCATGATCTTTAGCTGCTGGTTGGTGGGTTTAGTTTGGACAGAGCTAGGCTAGCTGTTTCCACCTGTCTCCAGTCTTTAAGCTAAGCTAACTGGACCGACGCTGTCGTACCGTGGTGCTGCCGGCGCTCGTCCTCACCATCTGTCAGCATTTTCACAGGGCTACATAATTACTAATAATTATCATGATTGTGTCAAACAGCAGCTGTGGAGTAATTCAGGTCATGTTGTGTCTCTGTGTCCCACACAGACACACACAGACACACACAGACACACAGACAGAAAGTTCCATTACAGTGTCTGTGTGAGTCTGATCGTAATCTGTGTTTCTCTCACAGGAAGAATCCTCTTCACAGGAAAGAATACAAACACACAAAGAGAGCAGGTGAGCTGCTTTTATACGTCACACATCACACACGTCACATCACACACATCACACAACATGTGTGTCCCTGCAGCTTTCAGCACATGGTAAAGTGTGTGGACGCCTGAACCAGCTCATCAGAGAAACACTTTAGAACCGTACAGAATGTTCTGGTCACAGTTTCCTCACATGATGTCATCACGTCTCTGCAGCTCGATCACAAACCAGGAAGAGCCCAGTCGAAGACGAAGATGAAGACGAGTACGAGGACAGCTTCATCGATGACGACAGCGAGGACGTGGGCCAGGACTCCGACTACGTCCCTCCGGACTCGGAGGACAGCAGCAAGGAGGACGTGGACAGAAAGAAGCTCAGGGGTTCCTGAAGAAGAGGAAGTAGAACCCAGCTTCCTCCAGTGTTCGTCTTTGTGTCATTATTCAGCCGTGAGACTTAATGTGACGTCACGATGTACACGAGGTGGAAGTGTAACTGACAGCATGTGACTGATGAGAGCCAATCAGGAAGGAGCGTGTCATCGTTTACTAAAGTCTCAGTTTCTGTTCAGACTCAAACCCAGAGTCAAATAAAACCAGATTAGTTCCAGTCTCTGATTCAGAGACACTGAGGTGCTGCCGCTCGTCTGTTGGCTCTGATCCATCGTCCTCCTGGTTTAATAACCGCTCGTCAGGAACAGGAGGAGTCGGCTCCTCAGTGTCGACTCCTCTGTTAGTTCACATCCTCTCACGACATTTCTGACTTCTTCAGGCTGTCGTCATGGCAACCGAAAGCACAACAACTGCTTGTAGTGATCCGGTTGAAAGAGAAGAAACACACTCACACACGGGTCATGTGGAAGGAACCATTTGAAATGGTCCAGTCCAGTTACGCTGCTGTGATGAACTGAAACAGAGTTAAACTGTAAATAAAGATGGACGACAGCAAAACTCTCAAATCATCTCAATCGCCCCCGAGGGAGAAGGTAATCGATTACTCCCCTGTTAGTGCCAACAGGGGAGTAATCGATTACTCCTCTGTTAGTGCCAACAGGGGAGTAATCGATTACTCCTCTGTTAGTGCCAACAGGGAAGTAATCGATTACTCCTCTGTTAGTGCCAACAGGAGTAATCGATTACTCCTCTGTTAGTGCCAACAGGGAAGTAATCGATTACTCCTCTGTTAGTGCCAACAGGGGAGTAATCGATTACTCTTCTGTTGGTGCCAACGGGAGTAATCGATTACTCCTCTGTTAGTGCCAACAGGGGAGTAATCGATTACTCCTCTGTTAGTGCCAACAGGGGAGTAATCGATTACATGTCAAATCATATTTCAGACGTTAACATGCAGCTCTACTCTCACCTGAGACGAGGATCAGTCCTTCAACTGTTTGATTCTGATGATCAGCTGATAAGTTCAGGTGACTCGACCAATCACCAGTTAGTCTCTCCCGATCATAACGTATAAGTGATATCTCTATTTGATTATCTTTTGCTCATCTCCAGGGAACAGTTAACGTCATCAGTTTATAAATAAAGGACAGAAACATGGAGGCAGTTCATTTAGTCTCCACGTGGTTTAATATCAAGACATGTTTTTATATCATAACTGATTCAAACCAAACTGATCAGTCCATGTCCCATCTGCTAACATGGAGGAGTTTATGATCCATGATGAGTCTGAACGATGGTGTCCAGAACTGATCCTCGGAGCAATGCACTCTGGGAAGTCTTTATCTTGTACCTTGATCTTTTTTAAATAAAGCAGTTTTTTCCACATCAGTGTCTCGTTTGTGCTGAAGAAGATTTTTTCATCCAAATAATTAATGAATCAGTGTTCGACCAATCAGCTTCGACCTGCGGCCCTGACACGTCCCACAGGAAGTCATTCTACGAAATGTCCTTCCTGTGGGACAGGTTCAGTCCCTGATGTTCTCTGAAGGTTCTTGGTTCTTGTAGTTTCTGGTTCCTGTGGTGTCTCATTCCACAAGTTGTAGAGCTGCAGCTGATGCGTTGGATGTTGGAGCTCTACCTCGGCCGAGTCCCCTCTACGTCCCCTCTACGTCCCCCGTCACTCGGAGGGAGGACGTCCGTGCGTCCCCTTCCTCCACAGACCTGGCAGACACGTAGGACACCAGCCTCAGTGGGAACTTGTTTGTCCTCCTCGGGCGCTTGCTGTTGCTCCGGACACTCACGAAGCAGAGGGTGTTGATGACCCCGTTGCTCATGGCGAGGCACTCAATGATGTAGAAGGCCACCAGGGAGTTCCTGTCCCTGGAGATGAGGGACGGGTAAAAGTCCCTCAGCAGGGTGAAGGCGTAGTACGGCGCCCAACAGAGGACGTAGGCCACCAGGACCAGAATCAGCATCACCACTGTCCTCCGACGCCTCTGGAGCCTCTTCCGGATCTGCTCCGTCTGAAAACCCGGAGCGTCCTTGAACCACAGCTCCCTGGAGATCTGGATGTAGCAGACGACCATGACGGTCACCGGGCCAATGAACTCCAGGGCGAAGATGAGAAGGAAGTAGGAGCGGTAGAAAACCTGCTGGTCCACCGGCCAGATCTGAGCACAGAAGGTCTTGTAGGTGTCACCTTCCACACGTGGGTAGGTGGTCTCAGAGGCCATGTAGGCGGAGGGGATGGAGATGAAGACGGGTACGATCCAGACTGTCAGGACCACACAGCACGCCGTCTGCTGCTTCATCCGAGGCTTCAGAGGGTGGAGGATCACCATGTACCTGCAGACAGACAGTCCAAGGGGGTCAGGACCATGAGGCAGGTTTCTCTCTGAGAGTCTAGATGGTGGATCCTGATCCTGGACTATGATCACATCAAGTCTGCTTGATATATATTTCTCCTCAGATACTTGACTGACAATAATCCATCAGGTCATTGAGCTTCAGTTCTGCTACTAAGTGTTTATTCTAATCAAAGCTGTGAATCCTTTGATCTCTGTGATGTCCTCTGTTCCACAGGACATCTGTGGACTAGTGTCCGTCCTGGGAGACAGGTCCTCACATGTGTCTCTGAGGTTCTACCTTCTTCACCTGGTGAAGGTGTCAGTAGTTTGACTCTTGTTGAAGAACAGAGGACGTCTCACCTGGTTAAAGACCATGAGACAAACTGGGACCTGAGAATATGAGACTAAACTAATACAATGTGGTTGATTGAGTTGTTAAAGAGGTTGTGTTGAATTGAATTAGTTTTTTGTGTAGAATTCTCCCTCTGTCAATGTTTGATTGAAATTAAGTCATGGGACGTGGGACACAATCTCTATGGGTTTGTGGTTGTGTGACTGATCCAGAGAAGTGTGTAGCACTGCAGCTCTGCATCCTGGGTAATATTCCTAGATAAGAGAGCTGCTCCATCACAAGTGGGATGAACTCTAAACTCTGACCATATTCCTGCTCCCAGAGGATGAACCCCAGTGAACTGACCTGTCCACGGCGATGGCGAGCAGAGCGTTGGTGGACACGTTAGAGCGACACGGTGCGCAGGTAGTTGGTGGCGGCGCAGAGCAGCAGGCCGTGGTCCCAGGACAGCTGCTTCACCACGTAGTAGTCCAGCAGGAAGGGACAGCACACCGCCGCCACCAGCACGTCGGACACCGCCAGGCTGGAGATCAGCAGGTTGCTCAGGTTCCTGAGCTGCTGGTAGCGAGCCAGGCTGAAGATGAAAAGACAGTTTCCCACTCCACAGACCAGCATGATGCCCACCAGCACCACGCCGATGACCACGGTGGACACGTAGAAGGCTCGGCCCTGCGTGGTGTCCGGGACCTCGTCCAGAGGAACCGCATAGTCCAGACCGCCATCAGCCAGGAAGTAGTCAGATGACGCCGAGCTGCTGTTGGTGGGGGCGTCCATTTTGGATCAGGGCAACATGTCCAGGTTCAGAATCTGGAGAAGTCAAGGATCGGGAGATGGATTAAAGGCTAAGACTTGGTTTTAGGGTTAGAATTAGGTTTAGGTTAAGAGTTAGACATTTACTTTGGAGGGTCAATCAATCAATTCTTATTAGTTTAGTCTCATATTCTCAGGTCCCAGTTTGTCTCATGGTCTTTAACAAGGTGAGACGTCCTCTGTCCTTCAACTAGAGTCAAACTACTGAAACCTTCACCAGGTGGAGAAGGTAGAAACCTCAGAGACACATGTGAGGACAAGTCTCCCAGGACGGACACTAGTCAACAGATGTCCCTCTGAGCAGAGGACAACAGAAAGATCAAAGGATTTACAGCTTTGATTAGAATAAACACTTTGTAACAGAACTGAAGCTCAATGACCTGATGGATTATTGTCAGTAATGGTCGAGTATCTGAGGAGAAATGGGGAACTGTGGTTCATCCTGATGATAATGACAGATTGATTGTGTTCAGTAACGAACTATCAATTAGGAGCAAACTTTCTTTAAGTAGGTTTGTAGGAATGTGATTTTAGATACAGGTTGTTGGTTTAGAACCTGGTGAGATGTTCAGGGGCTGTGGAAGGACATGAGTCCAATGAGTGTCCTCATGAAGACAGAAGAACAGATCTCTCTCTGCTGAGGAATCTAACGTCTCCGTCAAGAAACGTTTTCACTGTTTCACAAAGTGAAGTCGACCTCGACTCATTTCCATCTGCAGTTTATTAACACTGTGTTCCACCACACCGCGTACTACTACTATGATACACAGTACTATGATACAGTACTGTGATACACTACTATGATACACTACTGTGATACACTACTATGATACAGTACTAGGATACACTACTATGATACACTACTGTGATACACTACTATGATACAGTACTAGGATACACTACTATGATACAGTACTAGGATACACTACTATGATACAGTACTAGGATACACTACTATGATACAGTACTAGGATACACTACTATGATACAGTACCAGGATACACTACTATGATACAATACTAGGATACACTACTATGATACAGTACTGTGATACACTACTATGATACAGTACTGTGATACACTACTATGATACAGTACTAGGATACACTACTATGATACAGTACTAGGATACACTACTGTGATACAGTACTAGGATACACTACTATGATACAGTACTGTGATACACTACTATGATACAGTACTAGGATACACTACTGTGATACAGTACTAGGATACACTACTGTGATACAGTACTAGGATACACTACTATGATACAGTACTAGGATACACTACTATGATACAGTACTAGGATACACTACTATGATACAGTACTAGGATACACTACTATGATACAGTATTAGGACACACTACTATGATACACTACTATGATACAGTACTAGGATACACTACTGTGATACAGTACTAGGATACACTACTATGATACAGTACCAGGATACACTACTATGATACAGTACTAGGATACACTACTGTGATACAGTACTAGGATACACTACTATGATACAGTACCAGGATACACTACTAGGATACACTACTGTGATACAGTACTAGGATACACTACTATGATACAGTACTAGGATACACTACTATGATACAGTACTAGGATACACTACTATGATACACTACTATGATACAGTATTATGATTCTACTTTGATATAGTGTATCATAGTACAACCCCATGGTTCAATATTTCGGTACAATGTTATTGTTAGTCATAAAAATATATTATAAAACAAGACAATAAAGTGTTATAGTAAATACATGAACCTGAATCATATGAACATAAGACAAATGTAAATGAAGACACAGTTTAAAGATGAGTAATATATCTTATATTAATTAGAGATGAATTAAAGTCAGAGACAGACCTGAAGCTGCTGCTGCTCCACAGACAGAGGAGGAGACTGAGGAGGAGACCACGAGGTACGTTCACAACACACACACACACAAACACACACAACAGGGTCTGGGCAGGTCGAGGTAATTTAATAACTCATCTCTGTTGCTATGGTGACACAGGGAGTTTTCCAGTGTTTAGTCTTAGTTTGAAAAGTCCAGGTTTGTGTTTGACTTCCTGTTGATTGGACCTGAGCTGGAGTCCTGCTGGAGCAGAACCTTCACCATCTGTTGGAACCATAGAAGAGTCCAGAAGATTCCTCTTCACCGGAAATCAGGGTCCAACTAATGGGACTGAATGAAACAGCCGAGTTTGATGAGGTGTGTCTCCAAACATTAAACACACACATTCACTAAAACCTCTGAGTCAGGTGAAGCTGTGTTCTGCAGAGCGACACTCGGACAGACACACAAACATATCATAGGTTTCCATCTGTGTATTCCGGAGCAGTTACAGTAAAATCTTAATTTCACGTTTGTCCCTGTGAGAAATTTATCTGAGACCAAATTTATGAAAAAGTGTTTTATTCTTTATTTTACAGAGTAAATGAAAAGATTTTTCTCTCAAGCCAAAGAATGAAAACTAAAAGTATCCAATAAAAAAAAAGATTTACAAAGATCTGAACACTGTGGAAATCCAGTGGCCACGCCCCCTCCACTGAGCAGTCTGTCGCCATGGGAACTACTTCTTGGCGTAGGTGATCTTCATGGCGCACGTGGCCGTGATCCTGAAGCCCTGCAGAGCGTCTTTAGCCACGCCCGCCTGGGTGTCGCCTTCAAACTCCACGAAGGAGATGTCGTGTTGGCCCGGGACCAGACGCACCTCCTTGAAACCAGGAAACCTGGAGACACAACACAACCTCCATTAACACAACCTGGCAAAACATGAACACATTCCATTTATTCACACCTCTCCAGCTTATCAGCATCAACACTGAAGAGGTCACTGGACCATATACAAGTCTAATACCTGTTAAATAAAGTTTACATGAAATAAAGTTACATAAATAAAATGAACCACTGAAGCTTCTATTTTGAAGCATCCGACAGGAAGTGAAGTTGCTGTGAAACTACGGCGCCACAGGAGCTAGCTGTTGTCGTTAGCAGTTAGCATGAATGAATCTGTCGCTGTTGAATGTGAGGATTTATTCACAGTGACCAAGATGCATTTTGTTTATAGTTAGAAGCTAACCGTGGTTCACTACATGATGCTAACAGGCTAACCGCTAGCAGCTCGTTAGCCTACTCCACCACCTCCTCCCAAACAGGAAACAACGATTCAGCCTCGCCAAACTAAAACGTCTGTCCCCCTGACAGCGACACTCACTGGTTGAACAGCATCGATAGCATCATCTCATTGGTCTCCTCCGGCAGGTTGCTTAGGAACAGGATGTAGTTGGGGGGGTTGTCTGGAACCTGAGGAGGAAACAGATCCTTTCAAAGCAAAATCAACTTGAAGTCGGCCACAATCTGAACGATGGAGAGAACATTCAACACCAGACTCTCTCCTCCATCTCCGAGGTTGGTGTTGAAATTAAAAATACAATAAATAAAGATGTTTCCTCCAGAAATTAAGCCAAAACATCTCAGATTACAAATGCTGCCATCTTGTGGTGATGACGTTATTTGCAGTCAGAGACACTTTGGCTTCTCTCCAGGGATCCGTCATTTCCCGTCTATATTTAGTCTCTGTGGTTTAAGAACCTGGGACAGAGGACGCTCTGTCCACCTTGAGAACCCTGGTGGTTCCTGATGTTCAGCGTTTTTACTGCTTCATTAAAACGTAAAGAAAAGTGACAGTGTGACGAGGATGTTCAACTTGTGTAGGCGTGTCTCACCTGGACGTCAGCCGAGTGCACAGGCGCTGCTGATCCCTGACAAGACCAAACACAGTGAAGAGCAACGTGAGAAGGTTCACACAGGATCTAGACTCAGTCTGACTGATCTAACACACACAGACACACACACACACCTAAAAAATATTCCTTGTTTGTCAGTTAAATGTGACTCAGCAGAAAAGTCATTAAAGTCATGGCTCACCAGCGCTGGTTTCTTTATGAGGTTCGTCCCGGCCTCCAGAGCTTTCTTCTTCTTCTCCTTCTTCTTCTCCTTGTCGCCGTACGTGCCCTTCACCTTGGCGATGACCTCGGAGTCGGTCTTTGCGTACTGTATCCTCTGGAATCAACAGGAAGGACAAGGCTCAGGGACTCTGTGGTGTTAGAATCTACAACACTTGAAGCTGCGTGATGTTTCACGAGGGGGCGAATGGAAACATGACTAAACACAACGGGCACCCGGCTCAAAGTGATGTCATCACTGCAGGTCGTACCATGGGCTTGTTGTAGAAGGGGAAACCTTGCAGCTGCCTCAACGCGTTGGTGGCGCCGGCGAGCTCCTTAAACACGACGAAGGCCTGCCCCCTCATGTTCATCGTCTTCAAGGCCACAATCTCAAGGATCTGTCCAAACTGAGAGAAGAGTGCGTAGAGCGAGCGCTTCAGCTCTGCGGAAGACGAGAAACACACGAGAAACAGAATCAGGAAATGTGCAAATACACAAGAAGCCTTTTAGAAAACCATCGTGTATCTTTTCCATTCATTTAGTCGTATATTATTGAGTTAATTTATTAATCTTGAGTCTTAGCAGCTTCCGTCACGTGGCTCCACAGTCCTTGAGCAGCAGGTCGTCGGTTCGAATCCCTCTTTCTGTTTACTCTCTTCAGGACACTCACCTTCCTTCTTGACCTTGTCATTGATGTTGTTGATGTAAATCGTGTGGTTGGGTCGGATGTCCATGGTGACGTCTGAGGAAACAGATCATTGTTATCACTCACATCTACTTTACAGAAGAAACTAAGCAGAAAAGTGAAATGTTTTTATGGTTAGATTTGATGTAAATGTTATTTTATTAAATCATCTTTCTTTACATTTGTCAGTTTATGGTTAAACTGTAAAACACCTCAACTCAATTAACTTCCTCTTGTGTTTGTCTCAAGGTTTTCAGATGAAATCTTAGGTCTGATAAATAGACATTTATCTTTAGTGTTGTAGGATGTTAAGAACTGCACATGGGTCAGTTTGTGTCGGAGCTGAATCAGCTGACTCTTGTGTTCGAGCCTCCATCAGTGGATCCTGGATCTGTTTGTCTCTGATCAAATGAACGAAGTCATATGAATATGAATATGATAAACATGCGCTTGAAGCTTCGTGGTTTCAGAGGGAGAACGTTTCCACCTGCTGTGTTCGAGTCTCTGATTCAATTTAAAAACATGTAAACACTTAATTTAACAGCTTAATCGAAGAACGAGCTGGAGCTAATGTTAGCATGTGTTAGCTTCCTCTGCATCAGACTCATTCATAACGTTAGCCTAGCGCAGTTAGCTTTGGAGAACCAGCGGCAGATGCTCCTCAGGCCAGCGGCCTCCGGACGAACACAGGCCGGTTCCAGGTGTGAGAGGAGCCGCGGGTCAGAACCAGAAGAACGAGAAACTAGGAACTGGAAACATGGACTCACCTGCTCTGCTCCTCTGCGCGCAACAGGAAACACGTCACACGGCTGCTGCTGCTGCTTTAAGGCTCCTTCCTCCGTTCAGCGCCCCCTGCAGGTCCGGGGGACACCTGCAGGTCAGCTCCCCCTGCTGGTCCGGGGAACACCTGCAGGTCATGGGGACAGCTGATGGGCATGACGACAACAACAACAACAATAATAATACCTTCCATCAGTGTTCTGTTGTTTATCTATTAAATGAATAATACATATAATATATTGTGTCTCCTCTAACAGTTTAATGTTTACATCAGCTGACGCTTCTTTGTCGTCACGTGAGCCCCAGCTGACAGCTGTAACTCAGATGCTAACAGAAGCTAACAGATGCTGTGGCACTGACCAATAGGGAGAGTCGGTTGTTCCCGGGACAGTGACGTAGTGTCCCCGGGACAGTGACGTGGTGTCCCCGGTCCAAGACAACCACCGCTAGCACCGGCCCGCGTCAGTCCGTCCGCCCGGTTCCGGGTGCAGCTGCTCGGGTTCATCTCCGGGACCTTTGCCCTTTCTTCTTTATCACGCTAGCCCGTTATCCGGTTAGCATATGAGCTGTGTAGATATCCCACCGTGGAGCCACTGAGGCTAACCGGCTAACAGGCTAATCGACTAACCGAGTGTCCGACCGGCTGAGCGGCTGCTCCGGGCGGACACCAGCACGATGGCCTCGGTCCGTGTGTCTGTCCGGGTCCGGCCCATGAACCGGCGGTGAGTGGGCGACATGGAAGCTAACTGATGTAGCATCTGTGCTAGTGCGGCTCTAATCTCACTTTGATCACCAGGTCCCAGTTTCATGATTTAACAATCTCCCCCTGCTCAACTTCCTGAAGCTCCAGATGTTGATATGTCCTCCTGAAGCTCCAGATGTTGATATGTCCTCCTGAAGCTCCAGGTGTTGATATGTCCTCCTGAAGCTCCAGGTGTTGATATGTCCTCCTGAAGCTCCACATGTTGATATGTCCTCCTGAAGCTCCAGATGTTGATATGTCCTCCTGAAGCTCCACATGTTGATATGTCCTCCTGAAGCTCCAGATGTTGATATGTCCTCCTGAAGCTCCAGGTGTTGATATGTCCTCCTGAAGCTCCAGGTGTGGTTATGTCCTCCTGAAGCTCCAGATGTTGTTATGTCCTCCTGAAGCTCCAGATGTTGTTATGTCCTCCTGAAGCTCTGACGTTTCAGGGTTCAGTATCTTATCTGGACTGAGCTCCTCTGGACAGAGGCTCCAGATGTTGTTCCTGATCTTCTGGAGCTTCTCCATCAGTTTTGGGGGGGGCATTGTATTTCACCTTCCACCTCTGTTCTGTAGAACATCAGAGACAAATATCCTCTTCTGTCTTTTTCAGGGAGAAAGACTTGTCTTCAAAATGCATCATCAAGATGGAAGGAACCAAAACCTCCATCACCAACCTGAAGGTTTCTATTTATCTGTTGTTTAAACTCCTCTTGTTCACGTGAGCTGTGAAATCCATGATCTGAACCTGTGATGTTCTCTGTCCTGAAGATCCCTGACGGGGTCACTGGAGATCCGATGAGGGACCGGACCAAGACCTTCACGTACGACTTCTCCTACGACTCCACCGACTGTGACAGCTCCACGTTCGTCTCTCAGGAAAAGGTCACGTCTGTTTTTATCTCCACAGTGAAACACGGTTGTTCAGACCTGATGAAAGCTTCTAACAGATGAAACGTTTCTTCTCCTCGGCAGGTCTTCACAGATCTGGGCTCCGACGTGCTGAAGGCTGCGTTCGAGGGCTACAACGCCTGCGTCTTCGCCTACGGTCAGACCGGCTCGGGGAAGTCCTACACCATGATGGGAAACCCTGGTGAGAAGCTCTCCAGAGGAGTCCACAGTGGAGATGCTCCTCCAGATGATGAGTCTGAAGTGTCGACTCCTGAGGAACCAGGAACTAAACCCAGAAAACGAGAGAAGATGAACAAGTGAAACCAGAAATAATAAAGAGAGAGATAGAATAAGAACAGAAACATAAATGTATAACTGTGCTGCGTTCAAAGACACTCTGTTGTTCACAGCTTCACGCTGTTAGACAGCTGCAGTGCTGGTGAGTGACTGACGGCTCCGAGGTGTCAAAGTTCACAGCGGGGAGATTCAAACATGGTCACATGACATTTCATTGAGCCGACTTCCTCTGAATGCATCAACCACGAGGGAAGAAACCAGAACAACAAGAATCAGGAAAGAACATTAGCTCCAATAAGGCTACCACAGAGTTCACAAAGATCAGGTGCATGTGATGTTAGTGTGATCATCTCCCGGGTTCAGACCTCCTATCGGGGGGGAACCACTTGACTTCTGTGAACAGGTCGTTGATCACAGCGTAGACGAAGGTGCTGGAGACAGAGACAGAGACAGAGTGTCCTCGTCTTTCCCTGCGTCTGTCCTCAGGAGCCGTGCTCACATTAAACTGTCCTCCTCTGTCCCCGTGTCCCAGGGGGACGCAGGTCTGATCCCGAGGATCTGTGAAGGTCTGTTCAGCCGCGTGCTGGCGGCGACTCGATGGGACGTGGCCTCGTTTCGTACAGAAGTCAGGTGAGACCAGAATGAAACCAGTTCACTTCCTGATGGATTCATGTTCATGAGCTGTCACTCATCATCAGGTCACTAACTGTCTCCTTCAGAAACCTCGTTTAAATTCACTAGATCCCGATTTTGATTTGGCTCAAATCACGTAGAAAGAAAGCTGTGAGATTATGTCAGAACTTTCTAGACCAATCACAAGAGAGGTCAGAGGTCACTTGTATCGTCACTGTTGACGTTTGACTGGACAACAATAATCTAATTACTAAAAATATTCAGAATATTAAATATTTTATTATTATTGTGTTTACATGAATTGTTAATATAATATTTTTGGATGCTGATGTTTGACCTTCTGAGGGTTTCCTGTCTAAGCTCCTCCTTTCTTTTCATCTGGTTTACACTGGACCTCAGGTCATGTGACGTCATCACATGACCTGAGGTCAGAACTGGACGTTCTGAGATTCAGACGTAAACATGTCGACGTCACTGAATCCTGAATTCTCCACTTAATCTGAAAAGTCTTATTCAGATCATTGTAGAATCTGGTTCATATCAAAGTACTGTTTCCACGGAAACATCAAGTTGACAGCTGCAGTTTTTGATGTAAACGTTTAAAAAACAGGAGGTTTGGATTTGTGTTCTCAGTTACTTGGAGATCTACAACGAGAGGGTGAGAGACCTGCTGAGGAGGAAGTCCACTGTGACCTTCAACCTGAGGGTCAGGGAGCATCCCAAGGACGGGCCCTACGTGGAGGGTGAGACCGGGACCTGGGTTTCATCCTCTTCATCAAGATAACTCGAATCTGTCTTTAGGATTGTTTTGACCAGTTGATGGGCTGATTAGATCTCAGAGGTCAAAGGTCACAGTGAAGAGTGTAATGAAACTAGAAGTTGGTGTTGTCAGTGGAGTCTGTGAAAAGAGCGATGCAACCACTGTCCCGTTCACTGACTCATGACATCACTCATTTACACTGATAATCTAAACACTGATTCAAACAGTCGGAACCTGTCGGAGGTGAAAAGCTTCAGTTCAAACTCTGGTTTCATTTCCCTGCAGCAGCTGCTTCTAAGGATCTTTGACTTGATCATTAAAACCAAAACCTGAAAATAGAATGAATGTGAAGTAAAGCCCTGGGTCCTGTTTCCACGTGTGATCTCAGATCTTTCCAAACACCTGGTGCAGAACTACAGCGACGTGGAGGAGCTGATGGAGGCCGGAAACCTCCACCGCACCACCGCCAGCACCGGCATGAACGACGTGAGCAGCCGCTCCCACGCCATCTTCACCATCAACTTCACACAGGTCAGGAAGGAGACCTCAGCCATAGTTCAACTGAGCAGAGGTCCTGTTGAGAGAAGGTTTCCTGTGGAGCTGAAGGTTTGCTCTGTTTCAGGCGAAGTTCGATGCCGAGATGCCGAGTGAGACGGTCAGTAAGATCCACCTGGTCGACCTGGCCGGCAGCGAGCGAGCCGACGCCACCGGAGCCACCGGCGTCCGACTGAAGGAAGGAGGGAACATCAACAAGTCACTGGTCACACTGGGAAACGTCATCTCCGCTCTGGGTCAGACTCAGACTCTCTCTTCTTCTGCTGCTGCACTCTCTCTCACTCAGCTGACCTGTGTCCTGTCTCTGTGCAGCCGACATGGCGCAGGACGGCGTGAACACCAACCTGAAGAAGAAGTCCGTGTTCGTCCCGTACCGGGACTCGGTGCTGACGTGGCTGCTCAAAGACAGCCTGGGAGGAAACTCCAAGACCTTCATGATCGCCAGTGAGAAACCATTTCCAATTTATCATTTGAAGTTTTTCAAAATGTTCGATTGAATTCTGTGAAACTGTTTCCTGTCTCAGCCGTTTCCCCGGCAGACGTGAACTACGGCGAGACGCTCAGCACGCTGCGCTACGCCAACCGAGCCAAGAACATCATCAACAAGCCGACTGTCAACGAGGACTGCAACGTGCGGCTGATCCGAGAGCTGCGCGCTGAGATCGCTCGACTGAAGGCTCTGCTGGTTCAGGGCAACCAGGTGAAGAGCCGGTCATTAACTGCAGGGGGCGCCGCTGCTGCTGGTCCAGCTTCTGAATGGAGGAAACCAACCTGAGCTCCTCTTCTCTGTTTCAGATCGCTCTCCTGGATTCACCCACAGCTCTGAGCATGGAGGAGAAGCTGCTGCAGAACGAAGCCAGAGTGAGTCTGACCTCAAAGTGTCTCTGTGTGAAGGTTCAGTGTGTGGAGTGTAGTGACATCTAGTGGTGAGGTGTCGTGCTGCAGCTGTACACCCCCCCCCCTTCTAAAGGTGACGGTAGAATACTAAACGATCTAGTCTGGGCTGCTGTAAGAAACATGGCGGCCTCCAGATTCATTTCCATATTTGTTTTTGATTTCTGCTAATAGATCCTTTTGCCTCAATCTTACACACTGGACCTTTTAACTCTGTGGTGACTCAGATAATCTGTTTGTTTTCAGCCTCTTTAAACACGTTGATTATTCAAAGAACTTTCCCATCTGCAGCATCACAGCGGTTCCTGTGTTCTGTGTGGTTCTTCTGTGTCTGCAGGTTCTGGAGCTGACGAAGGAGTGGACCAACAAGTGGAACGAGACCCAGAACATCCTGAAGGTTAGTTTCTGTTCACACCTCCTCGTGTCCACCAGGAGGAGATCTATCTCAGCTTTTCTATCCACAAGGAATTAATATTTTATCACATGATTTTCAGAAGTGCAGATCAATGGTGTTTGTCACATGACCGTTCACGTCCACTGGTCATGTGATGTGAACAGGAAGTAGAATGTCTCTGCGGCTGGTTGCTTAGTAACAGGAACAGTGGTAGCGACGCTTTGTGTTCACGGCTGGTAGTCGAGTCATGTGACTGATGAGGACCAATCAGGAGGAGAACGTCACTGTTGTGAATCAGATGTTGACGAGTGGATGTGAATGTGTCTGCAGGAGGAGACCCTGGCTCTGAGGAAGGAGGGCATCGGCGTGGTGCTGGACTCGGAGCTGCCTCACCTCATCGGCATCGACGACGACCTCCTCAGCACCGGAATCATCCTGTATCATCTGAAGGTCAGGACCAGACTGCCTCCACCTGATCTCAGATCATCCATTTGATTTAAACTGGAAAATAAAAAACTCTGCTCAGTGAAACTTCCTCAAACCTTTTCCCACCTTACATCCCATGTCCCAGCCTCACAGCACAGATGGTCGAGTGAGGTCACCTGAATGAATGAAGGGTCCTGATGGACTCTCTGTCTTTCTTTGTCCTCAGGAGGGACGGACATACGTGGGCAGAGAGGACGCGTCCACAGAGCCGGACATCAGTGAGTTCAGGGATTCTCAAACAATTCTAATCTTAGTATTAAAGTCATGTGGTAGTTTCTTAGAGAGAGGTTGAAATCCATCCCTCATCTGGTGAACCTTGAAGGGTTGAGGGTGGCTGAGTCGATCCCAGCTCCATGTGAGACGAGAGGCAGATACAAGCTGGACAGATCATCAGTGGATCTCAGGGCTGATGCATATCATCTGGTTTCAGACTCGAAGTGAACCACTGACATGTTCCTCACATGTTCCTGACATGTTCCTCACATGTTCCTGACATGTTCCTCACATGTTCCTGACATGTTCCTCATATGTTCCTCACATGTTCCTGACATGTTCCTCACATGTTCCTGACATGTTCCTCACATGTTCCTGACATGTTCCTGACATGTTCCTCATATGTTCCTCACATGTTCCTGACATGTTCCTCATATGTTCCTGACATGTTCCTCACATGTTCCTGACATGTTCCTCACATGTTCCTCATATGTTCCTGACATGTTCCTCATATGTTCCTCACATGTTCCTGACATGTTCCTCACATGTTCCTGACATGTTCCTGACATGTTCCTCACATGTTCCTGACATGTTCCTCACATGTTCCTGACATGTTCCTCATATGTTCCTCATATGTTCCTCACATGTTCCTGACATGTTCCTCACATGTTCCTGACATGTTCCTCACATGTTCTGACATGTTCCTCACATGTTCTGACATGTTCCTGACATGTTCCTGGTGTTGTGAACGAGTCGGACCGACAACCTGCTGCTGCTGCTTCACAAACAATGACTACACAACATGGTTTCACACAGCTCATGTGTGGAAACAGCTTCAGAGACAGGAATCTGTTTGTTTCAGTTGAAGCTTGTAACAGCTGCTGACACGATGTTCTTCCTCCTTCAGTCCTTCACGGTCTGGACCTGGAGACTGAGCACTGCATGTTTGAGAGTCAGAACGGCACGGTGACCCTGGTGCCGCTGGGTGGAGCTCAGTGCTCTGTGAACGGGGTTCAGGTGACGGAGCCGTCGCAGCTCAACCAAGGTGAGGAGTGGAAACCAGTCCCTCATGAACATCTCAGTCTTCTATCTGAAGAACACCTGGAGGGGAAATCTTCAGATCTAGTAGACATGTTCCCTTTCCCGTGACGCAGGTGTTTTGTGTTCTGTCTTCAGGAGCCGTTCTTCTGCTCGGCAGGACAAACATGTTCCGCTTCAACCACCCGAAGGAGGCGGCCAAGCTGAGGGAGAAACGAAAGGTTTGTGTTGGAGGATGAAGAACGACAGAGAGATAAGAACCAGCTGACCGGACAGAAACCATCTCTGACTAACATCCATCTAACCTTTGACCTTTTAAATGTTGTCCATGTTCCCTCTGCTAACATGGAGGAGGTTTGTCCACTCGTCCACAGGCCCTGAGGTCACTTGTGTTGTTGACCTCCTCCTGCTACACAACCCTGGTCACCTGCATTCAGGGTCTATTCATTTTGTTAATGAGCTTCACTGGACCTTCACCACACACATGACGAGTGTGGTTCCATAAAGATAGAGGTTTATGGCCTTTACTGCAGCCAGCCACCAGGGGGCGATGATTTCACGTGTCATTTTGAAGATGTACTTACAGTCTACGACCTTCAGTCATTAATGACCTGTGACCTTTGACCTTTGGCAGAGTGGCCTGCTCTCCACCTTCAGCCTGTCGATGACGGATCTGTCCAGGTCGTGTGAGAACCTGTCGACTGTGATGCTCTACAACCCCGGGTGAGTGACCAGGAAACATCTGCACCAGCTGATGGGCTCAGAACCAGCTGTGTGCATGAAAAAATGATGAAAGATCATTTTTACTTGTGACATCATTCAGATGAAAGTTATTTATTATAGTTCTTTATTAAACACTCTGCAGATGAAGGTGGTGACCCTCATGTGGACTCGCCCACAGGGGGCGCTGACACACGTTCAGAGCTGTTCATGCTTTTATGAGGAATCACATGATCAGCTGTTTTATTAAATTACAGGATAAACATGAAACTAAATATTTATAAAGATTTACATCTTCGGGATGAACCAATGGGATCAGAGCTGAGAGGAGACACAAACCTTTATTTGATCTGGAAGAAAAACAGCATCAGACTCGTACTGAGGATATGGTGCTGTGGTCATTCATGGTCCCCAGATGATGATCCTGCAGATCTTCAGTGACCTATCATCTGTTAGCACCGACAGGTGGAGTCAGATTCACACAAACCTCCTTCTCCAGGGGATGAACCTGCTGGTTAAGCTGTGACCTTTGACCTTTGCCCCGTCAGAGCTAACTGAGGCTATCTGAGGAATCCTTCTCCAGGTTCAACCTCAGATGATTCTGGTTGTTTACTTGTAGATTATTATATTCGAGGATGATCCTGTGGCGGAGGGGTTGACTGTCCACCCTGTGTCCACCCTGTCCTGTTGACAGTCTCTTCCCTGAGAAGGCCCCGTCTTCCTCAGGTAGACTCGTCCACTTCCTGTCTTCATGGTCCTGTTTCTCACAGAGACGTGTGTGGACTTGTCTTCTCTCTCAACCTGATCCCTCATCCTCTGTTTTTCTGCCCGTCATCTCGAACACTCACCGTTGCTTTTCATTGCAGCTTGTTCCTCATCTCATGCGTCCGGTGCTGCTTGTCCTCACTCTGCTGGTCCGATGTGTTTCTGAGGAGATCACGTGAGCTGATGAAGCTTCTCTTTGTTCCCAGGTTGGAGTTTGAGAGGCAGCAGCGAGAGGAGCTGGAGAAACTGGAGCTCAAACGGTACGAGAGGCGAGTTCAGTTTCCAGAAGGGACTGGAAGTGGGTGGTGTTGGTGGTGTTGGTGGTTTCTTGCTTACATAAGTGTGAACTGTTAGAAACAAACCAGGGGGCGGAGCCACCACCTCACAGACTGTACTTGGGGCCAAAAAACCACAAGTTCATTGAAATCAATTTTCTTGGATATAAACTCAACGTTAACTTGTGTCCCATGTTGTTAACGGTCGTCTCGTGTGTTGGTGCTGCAGGAGGTTCATTAAGGAGATGGAGGAGAAGCAGCAGAATGAGAAGGCGGAGCTTGAGCGCCTCCAGCAGGAGGTGGAGAGCCAACGCAAAGAGTCTGAGGAGGTGCAGCAGCGAATCCTGCGTCAGGAGGAGAGCCTCCGCTGCCGTAGCCATGACATCGAGAGCCGCCTGCATGACTTCCTGGTGGAGAAGGAGCGCTTTGAGGAGGAGAGGCGCTCGGAGCTCCAGGGGGAGGAGCTCCAGTGGCAGCAGCGGTGCAACCAGCGGCTGGCGGGTGAAGCGGTGGAGGAGCGGGACGAGGAGCAGCGGCGGCAGCAGGAGGCTGCAGAGCAGACAGAAATCTACCAGGAGCTGAAGAGGCTGAAGCAGGAGCGAGAGGAGCAGAAGGTTCGTCTGGAAGCAGAGCGGCGGCGGCTGGAGGAGCAGGAGCAGGAGCAGCTGAGCCTGGTGGGCCGGCTGGAGGAGCAGCTGAGGGAGAAACACGAGGCAGCCACCACGTTATCGACCCGGGAGGACGGCCACCGCATCGAGGAGGAGCGCCGAGCACTGTCCGAGATCAGAGGAGCGCTGCTCGGTGCCAAAGAGGCTGGAGAGCGGCAGGATGTGGAGGAGGCCAGCGAGGAGGCGCGATCTGCTCAGGGTCGATACACGGCCTTCAAGGTGGCTCAGGTGAAGGAGCTGGGTCAGCTGGAGGAGGGGCTCTGGCAGCAGAGGGAGCATCTGGAGGTGGAGGTCGCTGCTGAGAGAAACACAGTGCTGCTCCTCGCTCACGGCCTCAAGGAAAGACGGCAGCAGCTGAAGGAGGCGCAGGAGAAGGAGGCGCAGGACACCCCGGGCGTCTGCCAGGAGGAGCAGCTGGTCCAGCAGGCGGAACACAGGCTGCAGCTCAAGGAGCGGCAGCTGACCAGCCTGGTAGACCACCTCCTCCCTGCGCTGGCCGAGGAGAAGCAGAGAGCCATGGAGGTGAACTGGAACGGGAACTGCACCGGTCCACCGGGACTGGACAACACACTGTACCAGGTGGAGAAGGAGCTGGAGGACAAGGAGGAGAAGCTGAACCTCCACTGGCACAGTGCTCAGCAGCTGCAGCAGCTCCAGGAAACCTACGAGTTCACGGCCAACGTGGCCCGGCAGGAGGAGAAGGTGAGGAGGAAGGAGAAGGAGATCCTGGAGTCGAAGGAGAAGCAGCAGAGGGAGGCGATGGAGCAGGCGGTGACCCGGCTGGAGAGGAGGCACTCGGCCCTGAGGCTCTCCGGCTCCCTGGAGCCTGACCCCGAGGAGCAGAGGGGGGGGGGCGGAGCCCGACCAGCAGAGGTCAGAGCATCACATGACATGTTTCTCAATTACATGTGATTATAGTGCATAATTAATGAGGTGGTTTCTTTCCTCGAGTATAAAATGTAACGTAAGTTAAAAAGACCAAAGTCTGTGGTAGAAGTTTCTCTCCTGAAACACTGGATCATATGTGAAAGATAAGAGACCAATCAGAGCAGAGTGGACCAGCTGACCAATCAGAGCAGAGTGGACCAGCTGACCAATCAGAGCAGACTCACACACAGCAGAATGTGTCTCCTCTCATGTTGGAAGCTTCAGTGTTATCTGAACCTGGAGAAGTGATCCTGTCCTTGTTCTGTTCTCCTGCTCACACTCGTCTTCTCCTTCTTCTCAGGGTGGAGTGGGAGATCCAGAAGCTGAGGCAGGGCTTCATCGAGGGAGAGGAGAGCAGCAGGACTCAGTCCATCAGCCCCGATGAGAAGACCAGCAGCTCTCCAGTCAGTCACATCCAGAGTCTGAACACGCTGCAGCCGCTGTCCGACGACCGGTGAGCTTCACAACCTCTTCTGTCTCGAGGAGGAACTCCAACATCAGAAGGTTCAGGACGTCTTCACCATAGTCCTCTCAGCTCTCCCTCATGTTGATGTTGGTTCTTCTTCGTCCTCCAGGATCAACAGCTACATCGAGGAGGAGGTTCAGCGGCGGTTACGTCAGATGAACCTTCTGAACGGTGGGATGGATCTGTCCGAGTCCTGTGAGTCTCTCAGGGTGAGCACCTCTCTCTCTTTCATCCCGACTCCTCTTCACTTCTGTTCATTGATCAAAGTTTCATCATCAGTTTTCAAGATGACTTCAGCTTCTCTAATGTGAGAACTAGTGTCTTATGTTTTTGTAAGTTTACCATGTTTTGAAAAGTGGCTGAAAACGTCAGAATGTTTGTTTTCTGACATTTGATCAAATTGATGGATTAGCAGATTTGATAAGTTCTAGTTATAGAGTAGAAATAGAAGAGCTCAGTTTCTGCTGCAAACAGAAACAGCTGGAAGCTTCGATCCTCAGGACCTTGTTGTGTTTGGACTTCAGTCTTCATTTGATCTGTGACGAGTGAGGTCATAGGCTCTGTGTGAAGGACTGATATCTGATATCTAACTCTAACCCCACAGGACCAGGAGGAAGCTACTGACTGTAGCTCGGCTCCATTCACAGACGAGGTAAGACCAGGACCTTCTTCATGTTTCTGCCTGGTTTCCCTCAGTGTGACCACGGATCCACTTTCACTCCTGGTTTCACTCCTGGTTTCACTCCTGGTTTCACTCCTGGTTTCACTCCTGGTTTCACTCCTGGTTTCACATCGATGCTGCTGCTGTGGAATTTCTCCCTTTTTTCTGTTCTGATGTAGAATCTTTAACTTTAGTTATTTTGCAAATGAAGAATCTTCTGTTTATATTCAATGATCAGTTGATGCAGAGTTTGATTCTCTTTAGGATGAAAAGCTGCAGAACATGAATCCGAGGAGGCTGAAATATGAGGTGAGACCAGTTTCTTGTTGGGGATGAATAAGAATCTAATAATCACTGATCCTGTTGATCGACGGGAGTTAAACATCTGGATCATCTGGTGTTCCTCCTTCCTTATAATTGAGAAATGAAAGTTCATTGTAATGGAAAAAGGTGAATGAGTTTCCTTTTGTTTTGTAATCACAGACACTGATTCAGCACAAGACAAGTGAAATCCATTCAGCTTGTTTGGCAGCTCTGAACGTTGCTGCTGGTTCTTCTCATTAATAACAAACTATCAGGAAGCTCATTCTCTGGAAGGAAACAAACCATTGCATGGAAAACAAACTCACAGGAAACAAAACATCTTGAAATCATCAAACATTTCATATTTCTGCTCACAGTCCATTTTTAAAAACATTGAATCAAACTTGGGTAAAACAGTATTTGGTATTTTCGTGTTTTTCTTGTGAAGTAAAGTTTCAGTCGGAACTTTAAAAATGTAGAAATCCCTTCGATGGTGAGAACCATTTTAAAATTCTACTTTACACACGTCTGATCCATTTTAAGATTTCAAAAGGATCTGACGGAATCATTTCTCTCACTCGTCCTAATTTGCATGTTCAACCTCTTCCCACTCTGAATCACTCCCCGTCCACCGGAGCTCCTGCTGAGCAGCACCTGTTAATCTCATCTGGGTGAATCTGGATCTCATTCAAAGAGCCTCAGGTCCCTCCTGATGCTGTAGTCACTGACTCGCCCTTGTGCACACAGAGAACGAGCAGGTTGGGGTCTAGCTTCCTGTCGGCCATGGAGCTTCAGGAGAACTCTCCTGCTGAGATCCAGCAGAACTCAGAAGAACCTGAAGACGTCAGGTCAGAGCGTCACGGAGAAGAAACAGGTCTCTGCAGTACGTACAGAGATGGAGGCAGAGACACGGGGGGGGGGAGCAGTAAATACTCCCCGTGAAGTTCATGAACTTGATCTTTCACTCAATCGACTTGATGAAAACGAGAAGAGCGAAGTGAAGGAGCTGCTCCTGAATCGACGCTCTCCTTCAAACTCGATAGAACAAGTCAAAGTCAAAACGCGTGACCTCTGGAAACATGAGGAAGCAGAACGTGATCAGTCACCGAGCTCCAAGGAGAAGTGGAAGGAAAGTGGTCAAATGAAGCCAGAGGTGCACACGGACCCTGAGAAGGTGGAGACGAGCAGAAGCTACGGTTTTGGATATTTTGTCGGGAAACTGTCCGAGGCCTACAGAGATGCTGGCAGAAGGTTGCAGGGCACTCGGGACATCATCCAACACGTGGGAGTAGAGGACATGAAGGTGGTGCTCTCTCAGTATGTGACCATGGTTTCCAAAGAACTGCCACTGCTTCATCACCTGCAGCTTCAGGCACAGCCGGAGGCCTCCGTGCAGTCACACAACAAGGTCGCCCTTCCTCAGAGAGCTTCTGTGATCATGGACATCTCCAGCTGGCCGGAGGGATCTGTGTCTTCTTTCAGAGACAGAAGTCCTGAGGTGTTTCATCAGAGGCTGGTCCAGCTGCCTCCAGTCCTCTCCCAGCTACAGACCTGTTCATCCCAGGAGATACGGGACCAGTTGGAATCTCTGTCGCCTCAGATCCAGATTGGCAAACTTCTGAGTATCTTCTGGGTTAAAACAGCAACGAGTGAGGAGCCCCTCCCGAAGCCTGGCTGCTTGCTTCTGTCAGAGAAGATCATGAGCGTAGTGTCAGCCGGCTCTGATCCTCAGGACACTCTGGTTCTTTCTCACCATCGTCATCTCTGTGAAATCAAGAAGGTCCAGATCAGCTTGGCAGGGCAGCATGTCCGCCTCCTCGGCTGCTCTGAAGGTGAGGTCCTGGCCATCTTCACCCACAGCAAAGAGCTCACCCAGGAGTTCTGTAAGGCTTTGTTGAAGGCTGTGGCTCCTGGAAGGTTCTCTGAAGGGACTCAAGGTCACCCGCTACTCTCTGAAGACCTCACGCTCCTCTCGCTGGACTGGACATCAACCGTTCCTGACCTCCTCCTGGACAACGGCCTTCAGGTCACCTGCAGGTTCAAGAGGGTTCTCGGCGACTTACTCTACATTGTCCACGGGAATATGAACGGCCCTGGCAAACCTTCTCTGGCAGATGTTTGTCCTCTCCTCTACACCAGTGTCAAGGTCATGAACTCCACCCGAGTGCATCCGGACACCATCTTCCAGCTCCTCTTGACCGACACTCACGTGGTTCTTCTCCAGGAGGACGGTGTCTCTCACCCGGTGCCGCGGGGCTCCAGCCTGGTTCCTGCACAGCCACAGTTTCAGGGACTCGACCTCCACCAGCGGTCAGATGTCAGACGGCTGACGGTGGGTCAGCAGGACGGCTGCCTGGTGGTGGACGTGGTGTTTGCAGCTGGAGACCAGAAGGTGGAGTCACGGCTCGGCTCGGTGGAAGCCTCCTCTCTTCACACTCCTCGGTGCAGCTCCTGGAACTTGTGCTTTGGTTGTAGCTCAGAAGCCGAGATCTTCATCAATCATCTTTGTTCCTGAGGCAGAAACTTCTTTCCTCTTTAAAACAAAAGATCAGATGATCGTTTATTCTACCATGTTTAAAACAAATCTACAATCTGAAAGTGATGAAATATTTAAAACCAATAAAAATGTTTCTGTGAAGTCATTTGAGTTCAGACGTGGTTTAACCTTTGACCTCTGGAGTTTACTCTGAGTCACGATGAAAGAAAAGAAACTCTTTGTATTCATGGAACTTAAATGTCTATTATTATTTTTATTCATGATTCTTCTGAAACTTTGATGCATTTAAAACAAGAAATATTGATTTGAATGAATTCACCTTGTAACTGATTCCGTGTGAACAGGATAATAAAGATTGAACTTTTATTCTCGAGGTGTTTGTTTTGAAAATTATTGTCAATTTCTGCTAAAATCAAATTCAGAAATGACTTCACGTCCCCCTCTGCTCTTCACCTCTTTCTTCCTCTTCTTCTTCCTCTTCCTCTTCCTCCTCCTCCTCTTCCTCCTCTTCCTCTTCCTCCTCCTCCTCTTCCTCTTCCTCCTCCTCCTCTTCCTCCTCTTCCTCCTCTTCCTCTTCCTCTTCCTCCTCTTCCTCCTCCTCCTCTTCCTCCTCTTCCTCCTCTTCCTCTTCCTCCTCTTCCTCTTCCTCTGCAGCACCTGGTCTCTCGTCCTCTCGGGTCGAGCACTGACGACCTACAGGAGCCCGTGAGGATCAGTATTCCACGCTACGTTCTGCGCGGGCAGGGGAAGGACGAGCACTTTGAGTTCGAGGTGAAGGTGAGAGAACTTCACTCTGAGTTGATCGTTAACTTTCTCAATCAGTCAAAGATCTTTAAACATTTAGTCTGAGGATCGTTCTGGAGTTTTATCATCTTTACTTTTCAGCTCAAACTGAGGAAATTCTAATTTTATAAACAAGTGAAATGTAGTAAAGGTTCCGTGTGAAGGAAAATAAATTCAACTTCCATCCTGATGTTTTTAATCACCTGAAACTAAGAAGTGTTCTCGTGACCTCAGAATGAGTCTCCAAGTGTCGTGATCGCCCCCTGGTGGCTGGCGGAGTCATAAACCTCCTCCATGTTCGCTGATGGGGAAATGGACCAAACTAAAAAGTCTACGTTAAATATATATTTGTAATTTTATCTCACTGATAAACTAGTGTTTCTGATTAGTTTGGTTTTCATTAGTTATTTAATGATATAAAAACTGAGACGTGGAGACTGGCTCCTGATTGGTTGAGTGTGTATGGGCGGGACCTCGAAACCAGGACTCCACCTCACTATCACTGCTGCACAGACTCTGATGCAGATGACGTCATCACCACCAGGTGGCAGCGTTCATATCTTTATTTACCTTCTGTGGAAAGTTCACTTGGGTGTAATGTCCAGTGTCACCACTAGATGTCAGTGAAGCCTTCACACTGAACCTTTAAAGTTGAATCTATCTTAGGAACTTGATCTCGAGGGGGAAGATCCTCTGCTCCTCGATCAGTGTGACGTGGAATGTGTTCACATGTGAACTGGTTTCAGATCCGTGTGAACTGGTTTCAGATCCGTGTGAACTGGTTTCAGATCAGTGTGAACTGGTTTCAGATCAGTGTGACGTGTGAACTGGTTTCAGATCAGTGTGAACTGGTTTCAGATCAGTGTGAGCTGGTTTCAGATCAGTGTGACGTGTGAACTGGTTTCAGATCAGTGTGAACTGGTTTCAGATCAGTGTGAGCTGGTTTCAGATCCGTGTGAACTGGTTTCAGATCAGTGTGACGTGTGAACTGGTTTCAGATCAGTGTGACGTGTGAACTGGTTTCAGATCAGTGTGACGTGTGAACTGGTTTCAGATCCGTGTGAACTGGTTTCAGATCAGTGTGACGTGTGAACTGGTTTCAGATCAGTGTGACGTGTGAACTGGTTTCAGATCCGTGTGAACTGGTTTCAGATCAGTGTGACGTGTGAACTGGTTTCAGATCAGTGTGAACTGGTTTCAGATCCGTGTGAACTGGTTTCAGATCAGTGTGACGTGTGAACTGGTTTCAGATCAGTGTGACGTGTGAACTGGTTTCAGATCCGTGTGAACTGGTTTCAGATCAGTGTGACGTGTGAACTGGTTTCAGATCAGTGTGATGGAGGAGACCTGGAGCGTGTTCCGACGCTACAGTCGCTTCAGAGAGATGCACCTGAGCCTCCGGACCAAGTTCCCACAGGTCAGACGCTCATTAACACATCTGGACAAACGCATCAGAAGAAGTCTACACATTAACAGCAAATTAAAGACAAATAAGAAAAGGAATTATAAAAGTGTTACAATGAAAACGTTAAATCTGGATCAGTTTGTTTATTTTCATTATTGATGTGAAGCGTGTGTCACTTCCTGTTTCAGCTGGCGGCTCTCGAGTTCCCTCCGAAGAAGCTGTTTGGAAACCGAGACGAGCGGATGGTCGCCGAGCGCCGGAACCAGCTGGAGGCAGGAGTCCATCAAACTTCATTTACACATTCAAGAACGACAAATCAGATTTATACTCTGACTTTCTGCAGCTTTCAACAAGTTGAATCTGACTATTAAAAGGTCGTAATCAATGAAATTAGAGATCTGTGACATAAGGGAATATAAAATATCATAATAATAAACCTGGAAACAGTCGGGAGGTTCCAGCTGACGTCACTAACTACAGGACTCATTTAAATAAATACTGAAGAACCGTTTTAAAGACGAAGGTATTTTTATTTATGAAGCAGGTTTCAGACCCAGTCAGATTCAAGCTGCAGTTCAGGGACATTAGAAACAGCACAGATCTGAAACTGTCTCCATGTGTCTCTTCCAGCGTTATCTGAGGAGCTTGTTCCGAGTGATGCTGGCGTCGGTCGGTTCTCCGCTCAGAACCGATGCCGGCTTCCGTCTGTCCAAACACGCCGTCTGGGACTTCTCTCCGTTCTTCAAGAAGGGCGTGTTCGAGTACAGCAGCCATGGCACCGGCTGAGTCCGGAGACAAACCACCGCCCAGGTCCCAGAGCGCCGTGTCCTCCGAAGGGGACAGGTCCCAGGTCAGCTCCGCTCACTGTCCTGAGAGACGCTGCTCAGTGTCCTCACGGAGACGCTCTGTCTCAGGAGCTCCAGCTCGACCTGATCCACACAAAGAGTCAAGCTTCACTCAGAATCCAGATGTTGACCCGCAGCTGCTGCACGTTTCCTGCTCCTTCAAACTGCTGCGGTTGAGGGTTCAATTCCCTTCGCTGCTGCAGCTCCCACAAACAAAAGCTTATCAGTTTCTTCAGAATAAGTTTTGGACAGAAAATGACACTAAACCCAATTTGAAATATGAAAACAATGATTTCCTGTTTTCAATAAGCTGAGGAGGATGAGGGGGAGGGGCCTAAATGGTGAAGGGAGTGTTAGCAGTGATGACGTCATCAGTGGAACCGTGATCATCATCTGATTCCAAAGTTTTCATCTTTAAACTTTGATGCTCAGATGTCTTTGTCCTCAGATCAGCTCCATTTGTAAAAGACTGAAACGTCTTCTGGGCTCAGATGATCGATATTTACTCAACAAAGAAACTGTCTGATTATCAACATTACATGAGACGGAGTGTGAAAGTCACTTCTGAAGATTCATTTGAAGACCAGATTGTGTAAATACAATGTAAATATTCATGTGCAGTTTTCTATTCGCTTGTGTACGATGTAAAGTGTCGACTCTTAATGTCGCTAAAGAGAGAGAGTGTTTGTGTGTTTGTGTCCTGAGCTGCAGCTGAGCATCGAGAGTTCAGAGACTGTTTTAAACATGTTCGTAGACTGAAACCTGTCTTCTGTGTACTGACCAGCAGGGGGCGACTCCTCTGGTAGTTTTATAGAAAATAACTCTTCTCACTTTATAACTTCAATAAACATTTTCCTCAGGAGTTTCTGTCTCAGTCTCTAGTTTCAAGTCTTCTTCAAACAGCTGATGATCATTTAGTGAATTATGATCAGTTAGAGTCAAACAGACCATAAAGCTCCGGATGTGTGTGTGTGTGTGCGTGTCATTCCTTCAGTCTGATCCTCTAAACTCTCAAACTCCAGATTTAAAAGGTCAAAGTTTAGTTTGTGTAAACAGGAAGTAGAATGTCTCTCCAGTTAGTTGCTTAGTTACAGAGGAGCAGTGGTTCCTGTTCCTGACAGGAAGTGGTAGCTTCAAATCCAGAATCCAAACATCAACAAACAGGTTTCGACCCCCGACCTCCCCGCTGCCTCCAGGTCGGGGGTCTGGCTCGGCCCGGTCAGATCTGCTCCACGGGCCTGAAGTCGTGTTGAGGGACGCCCAGAGCCTGGAGCCGCTCGGTGCAGCTCTGCAGCAGCTGCTCATACTCCTGCAGGTCACATGGTCAGTGGGTCACCACAGGAAGTGACTTGTTTCACAGCCTCAGGGTCACAAGGTCACTCACCTGACGTTCTCCAGCCAGCTCCTCCTCCAACGCAGCGATGGTCACGTGTTTTGACTCCAACGTTTCCTACGAGAAGCAGAATTCAGACTGAAGACATAAATCAGTCGTCTTCAGAGGACATGTCCTGTCCTGTGTCCGTCCCACTCTGGACTCTCACCTTCAGTCTGTCTGCGGCGCTGCTTCCTGTGGCGGCGGCGGCGGTGGAGAGCGCTCCACAGAGCTGAGCCTCCTTGGTCTCCACAGTCTGAGTCAGAGCAGCGAGCTTCCTCTCCAGCAGCAGCTGCTTCAGGCCGCTCCTCTGCTGCAGCTCCATGATGACCTCCCTCTGCTTCCTCAGCAGCTCGTCACGCTCCTTCTGAACCTGCCCACAACCAGAAGCTGGTGTCACCTGGAGTCACCTGGTGGAGTCACCTGGAGTCACCTGGTGTCACCTGGTGTCACCTTGAGGTCACCTGGTGTCACCTGGTGTCACCTGGAGTCACCTGGAGTCACCTGGTGGAGTCACCTGGAGTCACCTGGTGTCACCTGGAGTCACCTTCTGGCACCTGGAGTCACCTGGTGGAGTCACCTGGTGTCACCTTGAGGTCACCTGGTGTCACCTTGAGGTCACCTGGAGTCACCTGGTGTCACCTGGTGTCACCTTGAGGTCAGCTGGTGTCACCTGGTGTCACCTGGTGTCACCTTGAGGTCACCTTGAGGTCACCTGGTGTCACCTTGAGGTCACCTTGAGGTCACCTGGTGGAGTCACCTGGTGGTGTCACCTGGTGGAGTCACCTGGTGGAGTCACCTGGTGGAGTCACCTGGTGGAGTCACCTGGAGTCACCTGGTGGTGTCACCTGGTGGAGTCACCTGGTGGAGTCACCTGGTGGAGTCACCTGGTGTCACCTTGAGGTCACCTGGTGTCACCTTGAGGTCACCTTGAGGTCACCTGGTGGAGTCACCTGGTGGAGTCACCTGGTGGAGTCACCTGGTGGTGTCACCTGGTGGAGTCACCTGGTGGAGTCACCTGGTGGAGTCACCTGGTGGAGTCACCTGGTGGAGTCACCTGGTGGTGTCACCTGGTGGAGTCACCTGGTGGAGTCACCTGGTGGAGTCACCTGGTGGAGTCACCTGGAGTCACCTGGTGGTGTCACCTGGTGGAGTCACCTGGTGTCACCTTGAGGTCACCTTGAGGTCACCTTGAGGTCACCTGGTGTCACCTGGTGGAGTCACCTGGTGGAGTCACCTGGTGGTGGCACCTGGTGGAGTCACCTGGTGGAGTCACCTGGTGTCACCTTGAGGTCACCTGGTGTCACCTTGAGGTCACCTTGAGGTCACCTGGTGGAGTCACCTGGTGGAGTCACCTGGTGGTGTCACCTGGTGGAGTCACCTGGTGGAGTCACCTGGTGGAGTCACCTGGAGTCACCTGGTGGTGTCACCTGGTGGAGTCACCTGGTGTCACCTTGAGGTCACCTTGAGGTCACCTTGAGGTCACCTGGTGTCACCTGGTGGAGTCACCTGGTGGAGTCACCTGGTGGTGGCACCTGGTGGAGTCACCTGGTGGAGTCACCTGGTGGTGGCACCTGGTGGAGTCACCTGGTGGAGTCACCTGGTGTCACCTTGAGGTCACCTGGTGTCACCTTGAGGTCACCTTGAGGTCACCTGGTGGAGTCACCTGGTGGAGTCACCTGGTGGTGTCACCTGGTGGAGTCACCTGGTGGAGTCACCTGGAGTCACCTGGTGGTGTCACCTGGTGGAGTCACCTGGTGTCACCTTGAGGTCACCTTGAGGTCACCTTGAGGTCACCTGGTGTCACCTGGTGGAGTCACCTGGTGGAGTCACCTGGTGGTGTCACCTGGTGGTGTCACCTGGTGGTGTCACCGCGCTGAGAGCACCTGACAGAACCCAGTTACCTTCTCAAAGGCCTGCAGCAGCAGCTCGTGCTCGATGGTCAGATCCCACAGCTCCTTCTCAGCGACCTTCACTCGAGCTCCGGACTTCTGTGGCACCATCAGATGATCAGAAGGAAATGATCGATTAGACGTTAGATTACATTTAATGTTTCTATTAACAATCATTTCGGTCTTTCATTCATCTGCCAGCAGGATGAACAGATTGGCTGTGAACTAGGCGGAGGGGTGGAAATCATCAGCAGCTGAATCCTCCTTTAAACCTTTGAGACAAACGTCTCAGAAGAGAAACCAGCTCCGAACACGTGGACACTGGAAACCGCTGCTAACGAGTTGTGATGCGTTCAGGTTCACGCACCACCAGCTGGGCCTTGGTCTGGTTGTACTGGTGCAGCTGCAGCTGCAGCTCGGGCAGCGTCTGCTCAGCTTCCTGCAGACGCTCACGCAGACGCTTGTTATCGCGCTGAGCAGCTGAAAGCTGATTGGACACTCGTGTCAGCTGCTTCTGCACCTCTGCTGCCTCCTCCTGGACAAAACAAGCACCAATGTTTAATGTCAAAACTGAAAATCATTTATCATCTAAATTAATTGATGATTAAAGTTACACTTGGAAACTGTTTGAAGATTTTCACAGACCAGGATAATGTGGACTCCTTTTCATGAGGTCACTGTAACCTTTGACCTCCGACCCCTCACACCTCTTCCTCTCACCTTCAGCACCTTCTCGTCCACCAGCACTTTGTTCTGAATGCTGGAGTAATACTCCTCCGCTCGCCTGAGGGCGCGGCCGTGATCCTCCACCAGCGCCACCACCCGAGCGTCCATCCTGTCCTCCAGCTCGTTGACCTCTGACCTCCGCTTCCTCTCCTCCACCTCCATGGTCGCCTGCATCCTCTTGTTAAACTTCACCTCCAGATCTACAGAAGAATTAGAGTTCAGCCATTAGTGACCTTCAGTTAAACTGATTCATGTAAACAAATAAAAGCATAACCTTCAGAATAAAAGAGTTCTAAGCCTCAGTGTTCTGTCTCATAATAATAATTAATTAGCTGAATCATAAGAAACAGTAGTTTTAATTTTACATCACTCTAAGGTTTATCAGGCTGCAGCTATGAACACATGTTTGAAATATTTGTGATCAATCACATGATCCCTTCAAACTAACATTATCTGTCCAAGTGTTAAACATGAGCCCTGAATGAGGATGATGACACGCCCCCACTTCCTCCCCCTGCAGGAAGATGAAGCTGAAAGAGCTCACTAGGAAGTGCTCGACCAATCAGGAGTCAGTCTCAGCTGTCAATCATCACGTCTCCTGTTTCTATATCATTCAAATAACTTATAAAAACCAAACTGATCAGAAACTTGAACAAACATCAGAGCGATAAGAACGAGTTGAAATGACAGAAACATATTTTTCTTTCTGGCCGAAGTCCTGTCCACTAACATGGAGGAGGTCTATGAGCTATACTGCAGCCAGACACCAGGGGGCGATCCACTTCTGAGAGCATCTTTATTTACAGTTCATTCTCTGACCACCAGGGGCTCACTTCATTTACCTCTGACTCTCCTGTCGTGGTCGTTTGTCAGCCCCAGCAGCGCCACCTGGTGTTTCTGTTGAGAATCAATTGATGTTCACTCACATGAATAAAAAGAGAAGAGTGATTTAATGCAGAGGTTCAGTCTGACTCACCAGTTTGAGTTCCTCGATGCGCTCTTTGTTTCGGAGCATCTTCTCGTTGGCGTCCGCCGGCAGCGCGGCGCCCCGCAGCTCCAGCTCCGCCCCCGCGTGCTGGTTCTGGATCAGTGCTGCGGAGGCGGCGGCGTCCATCTTCAGCTCGGACACGGTGACGTGCTGCTCAGACAGGACGTGCTTCAGCTTCTGCTTGTAAACCTGGACATCAACCACCACACGTCAGAGGACACGTTTCATCAGTTAATAAACATGAACACAATGTAGTGGCACCAGGGAACAAAGGTGCAACTCACACTGATCTCCACTCGGTGGCGCTGCTGAGCCTCGTCTCTCTCGCGGTGCCGGTGCCTCAGCTCGTCCTTCACCTGCTCCACGTCTCTCCTGCACGTTTCCCACAAGGCCTGGATCTTGTCTCTCTCCAGCTGGAAGAAGCTCCTCTCCTCCCGCTCGCGCTCCAGCTCCTCCCGGAGACGAGCCACGTGCTCCTCCAGCTGGGGGGGTCAGGGGTCAGGGGTCAGGGGGCTGCTGTTATTTCTCACTCATGTTGACCTTTATTTCTACCTGGTTCGAAGGTCAAAGGTCAATGTGACGGTTGCTCTTTAAACCTGTTTTCATTGTGTTGTGTCTGAGTGTGTTCGGGGGATTATTATTGTGTGAAGTGATAATTTCTGAGGGACTTCATCTGTGAAAAATGTTTTTATAGTCAGCTCATCGTTGTGTTCTTTTTTTTTGTTTCTCTCTTCCACAGTTGTGGTGATGCAGGGACACTGTGTCTTCAGGGGACATGTCCCAGGGCGGTGGACAGAAGAACACGTCCCCAGCTCCATTCTCTTTTTGGGGGATTTTTCATTAACGATTCACTAATAGTCCTCTCATGATACCTCTTACGTTTTATGAGACGTATTCAGTCTGATGTATTGTTCTTCTTTAATATGTTTCGATGAGAAGTATTTCTTATCGGGTATAATATACCCGACGTTAGCGATGGTATTACTAATTTTAATTGTTCTAGGGTTTTTATGCACAGTTCAGAAAAGTGTGAAAGTATTTAAGTTCATTATCAAGATAGTTATTATATCTGAAGTTGGCTTTTAAACTTAGAGACACTTATATTTATAGTATTTAAAATTTTGTTGATGTTCGAGCTTCACAGATGAAGCTATATATATATATATATATATATATTAATTACATATCCACAGAATCTCCAAACAGTGGGGTCGAACAATTTGTATCATGTGATTGAGTCTGAAGCTAAGGCTGTAGCCCTATTAGCATCGTTAGCTTCTGACCTGGTCCTTGGACATGTCCTCCGTGGACAGACTGTCCACCACCGCAGAGGACTTCATCTTCCCGGGCTTCTTACTCTTACTCTTAGGTGCCTGGAAACAAACAGAGACGTTAAGCGCTGATGCTAAGCTAACAAGAGCTGATGCTAAGCTAACAAGAGCTGATGCTAAGCTAGCATAAAGGAAACAACAGTAGCTTCACTGACCATCGCGATGAGGACGAGCTGACTCAGGCACTTCCGGTGTCAACAGAACGGGACACGTGAAGGCGGCGGCCTCTGATGTCTCCCTGTTTAAAGACAGCAGCTAACAGTTAGCTAACTGCTAAGTTATGATTATCTGCTGCCATGACAACACCGTCACGTGACCATCTCCTTCTTTTTGTTTACTGGCGGGTGGCACGTCACGTTCGAGGATCACCAGCGCCACCTTACGGGCTGGAGTGTGGGCCCGAACAGAGAACCATGAGATCCAGTTCACTGGTCCAGTCCCAGTTCACTGGTCCAGTCCCAGTTCACTGGTCCAGTCCCAGTTCACTGGTCCAGTCCCAGTTCCCTCTTTATATCTGTATCAACTGTTTATACTGGGATGTAAATGGTTTTGTGTTCTTAGCTCTTTACTAGTCTTGATGAGTCAAAGCTCTTTAGAGTTTTACATTCACACAGAGCATCTATGAGAGGCAGTTCAGGGGTCAGCATCTGGCCCGAGGGTTAGGGTTAGGGCATGCAGATGATTCAGACTGGGGATCGAACTGCTGACCTTC
>JBAMIH010000037.1:47500-72500 GCA_038501795.1 Pseudopleuronectes americanus | reverse complement strand
AAGACCAAACACGTTGTTTGTTTCCAGCTTACATCCATGTGTTTGTGAGTTTGTGTGTCACTGTGAGTGTGTGTCACTGTGTGTGTGTGTCAGTGTCACTGTGAGTGTCTCAGTGTGTTTGTGTGTGTGTCACTGTGAGTGTGTGTAAGTGTCTGTGTGTGTGTGTGTCAGTGTGTGTGTCCCTGTGTGTGTGTGTGTGTGTGTCTGTCTGTGTGTGTGTGTGTGTCTGTCTGTCTGTGTGTGTGTGTGTGTCTGTGTGTGTGTGTCAGTCAGTGTGTGTGAGTGTGTGTCAGTGTGTGTGTCACTGTGTGTGTGTGTGTGTGTCACTGTGTGGAGTGTCTCCTCGGACCTTCCTCCAGAGAAGGTCCAGGTGCTGGTGTCTGTATGAAGAACGTGTGATGGACCCACCTCGCGATGTCGTAGACCCGATCCGCCACTCGAGCTCCGACCTGCACCGACCAGAGAAGAAGAAGAAGATGAAGAAGAAGAAGAAGAAGAAGAAGAAGCTGAGATCTTCCACGTCCCTCGACCAACAGGAAGTGACGACACGTCTCGGACCTTTCAGTCCCACATTTATTAGAAGTGTCATTTCTGCAGATATTTGTTAGCTAGTTATCCCACAGCCTTGTGTGAGCAGCGCCCCCTGCAGTGAGTGTGGTGTCATCGCAGCGTCTCACCTCGTCCCTCAGGTAGTCGAACAGGTGAGTGTCCTGCAGAGACCCCGCCCACCTCCTCTGCCTCCTCTTCATCTCTCGGTCGAACACGTTCATGGAGCCGCGGCCGGAGCCCGACGTCCGTCTGCTGCCGCTGCCCGGGGAGGGAGCAGGGCAGGCGGCTGGGAGCAGCCGGAGGAGCCGGGGGAGCCGCCTGGAGATCATGGCTGCTTCTCCTCCGTGAGTCCGGCCGCCATCTTGTGACCTCTGCACCGGCTCATCGGAAAACACGGAGCTGGATCTGATCCGCTCTTTATAAAACATGGAGCTGGATCTGATCCGCTCTTTATAAAACACGGAGCTGGATCCGATCCGCTCTTTATAAAACATGGAGCTGGATCCGATCCGCTCTTTATAAAACATGGAGCTGGATCTGATCCCCTCTTTATAAAACACGGAGCTGGATCTGATCCGCTCTTTATAAAACATGGAGCTGGATCTGATCCCCTCTTTATAAAACATGGAGCTGGATCTGATCCGCTCTTTATAAAACATGGAGCTGGATCTGATCCCCTCTTTATAAAACACGGAGCTGGATCTGATCCCCTCTTTATAAAACATGGAGCTGGATCTGATCCCCTCTTTATAAAACACGGAGCTGGATCTGATCCGCTCTTTATAAAACACGGAGCTGGATCTGATCCGCTCTTTATAAAACATGGAGCTGGATCTGATCCGCTCTTTATAAAACACGGAGCTGGATCCGATCCGCTCTTCGGAAAACATGGAGCTTGTTGTTTTCTTGATTAATTGATCAGTTTTGAAACTAGAAGTAACTGATGCCTCATTTTGTCTATGATGTCTTCAAATGACCAACTTAGATGTTTAAAATATAACATGATATCATATCATGTAAAATAATTTAATATCTTTTTTTATAATTATTTTAATCTCATGTCCAGACATGAAAAAAAATGGTTCTGCATTACTCAGAACACATTATATTTTTATTTTATTTATGATAAACTTTTTATCATATGGTCACCAGTTTGTCATGGTTCATCTCTGACCTGTAAATTGGTAAATTGTCATACTCCCAGTTGTCAAAGACGTATCTTAATTTATAATAAATATAATAAATGAAAAGCTGCAAAATTCAGCTGATTTTTAAATAAGTTCAAAGGAAACTAATGACAACAATAACATATAACATTAAACTACAGTTAAGTTGTAGTAAACTTCTTGTTATTGACATTTTTTAACAGCTTCAGATGTTTAATAAAACCATTATTCCATTATGAATCATTTAACATTGTACATCCTGACGTGTTCTTCTAGTCATGAAAAGAAGAGTTAATGACATTTAAAATATAAAAAAGAGAAATTCATTAAAACCTGTAAGAACGGCTTTTACTCTGTTTGTCCCAATTCGCTTTCCGTAGCGGGGAATAGGCGGGGCTCCGAAAGGTCACTGGAGCGATGCATGCTGGGAAAACACGTGTTTGAGGAAACATCGTCAGGTTACGTTTTATTTGTGATCGTCTTCGCAGCTTTTCGCAGTTTTCGCTCTGTTCTGAAGGTGAGTGTGACGTCATCAGCTGTTTCTCTGTGCTCGTGACGAAACGTTTTGTTTTTACTCTCGATCGTCGCGTTGCAGCAGATTGACGTCATAAATCCATCTTTACCCTGTTTCTGTTCTAACGCGTTTATTTATCATTAATCCCGAATCCTTAGTTTATTAATTCGTGAGAAAATCTTTTAAAAACTAAATTAAATACTAAACAGAGACGAGCCTGTGTACCATGTCACTTACTGTGTCCGGCAGGCGGCGCTGTGTTCTCACACGTAAACAACATGTGAACACAACGCATGTGAACACAACACATGAACACGTCACGTGTTGTTTACATGATCTCACACGTAAACAACATGTGAACACAACGCATGTGAACACAACACATGAACACGTCACATGTTGTTTACGTGTTCTCACACGTAAACAACATGTGAACACAACACATGAACACGTCACGTGTTGTTTACATGATCTCACACGTAAACAACATGTGAACACAACACATGAACACGTCACGTGTTGTTTACATGATCTCACACGTAAACAACATGTGAACACAACACATGAACACGTCACGTGTTGTTTACATGATCTCACACGTAAACAACATGTGAACACAACGCATGTTACCACAACACATGAACACGTCACATGTTGTTTACGTGTTCTCACACTCTTGTTCCTCAGGGTTCTCCAGGATGTCGTCCCAGAGGAACCCGGCCGGTGACGAGCGCTTCGCTCGCGTGCAGAAGGATCCGCGCTTCTGGGAAATGCCCGAGAAGGAACGCAAGGTCAAGATCGACAAGCGCTTCCAGTCCATGTTCCACGACAAGCGCTTCCAGGTGAAGTCCACGGTGGACAAACGAGGCCGGCCCATCAACCACACGTCCTCTGAAGACCTGAGACGCTTCTACAAACTGGACTCCGAGGACGAAGAGGACGAAGAGGACGTGGAGAGAGAGAAGCTGAAGGAGAGGAAGAAGCTGAAGGAGAGAGAGAAGCTGAAGGAGAGGAAGAAGCTGACGGAGAGGAAGAAGCTGACGGAGAGAGAGAAGCTGACGGAGAGGGAGAAGCTGACGGAGAGAGAGAAGCTGACGGAGAGAGAGAAGCTGACGGAGAGGGAGAAGCTGACGGAGAGAGAGAAGCTGACGGAGAGAGAGAAGCTGACGGAGAGAGAGAAGCTGACGGACAGGAAGAAGCTGAAGGAGAGAGAGAAGCTGACGGAGAGAGAGAAGCTGACGGACAGGAAGAAGCTGAAGGAGAGAGAGAAGCTGAAGGAGAGAGAGAAGCTGACGGAGAGAGAGAAGCTGACGGAGAGGAAGAAGCTGACGGAGAGAGAGAAGCTGAAGGAGAGGAAGAAGCTGAAGGAGAGAGAGAAGCTGACGGAGAGAGAGAAGCTGACGGAGAGGAAGAAGCTGACGGAGAGAGAGAAGCTGACGGAGAGAGAGAAGCTGACGGAGAGGAAGAAGCTGACGGAGAGAGAGAAGACGGTGAAGCTGGTGGAAGTTGAGACAGAAGCAGTGCAAAGTAGAGAAGATGAAGACGAGGAGTCTGAAGACAAAGGTGAATTTCATATGTTTACACATATTCACTTTATAATATTCTTCCATTTTCAGCTGAAAGTTCAACTTCTTCGTTCTTTGTGTAAAAACCCAAAGTTTCATCTTAATGAAAAAAGCTAAATCTGTGAGTTCGGTCGTTGTTCTCGTCTCTGAAGAAATGAGACGTAGAAACTCCTTCAGCTGCAGCAGGTCAGAGGATCAGGACTCAGTCAGTGCAGCAGTGAGGGATGATGGGAGTTGTAGTCTTCTTCCCTCAGACGTGATGGTTCAGGAGGTCTTTATCTGAATCCTCAAACACAAACATCTGACTCAATCCAGTAAAACCAGTGAATGAAGCAGCTTCCTGTTAAACTCACTGTACCTGTGACTCGTCTCTGATTGGCTGAGAGTCGAGCTGCCACTCACTTGTTCAGCTTGTTTCTCTGAAAACCTCAAACACTGACTCGAGCACAAAGAGGATGTGACGCCACCAACAGGCGACTCAATGAAACGTTACCTTCAATAAAACTACAGGTTTCTGCAGAGTTTTATCTGTTTATTTTTCAGATGATGAAGATGTCGAGCAGCCGCAGCAGGAGGAGCAGGAGGAGCAGGAGGAGGAGGAGGAGGAGCAGGAGGAGGAGGAGCAGGAGGAGCATGAGGAGCATGAGGGAGTCGACCTTGGAGACAGTGTCACAGATGACAGTGAGGAGGATGAAGATGATGCAGAGGAGGAAAGCGAGGTTGGAAGTGGATCGGAGGAGGAGGAGGAGTCCGGTCTGGATTCGGATAGTGACAGCGGGCCGGATCTGGCCCGAGGTAAAGGCAACATCGAGACCAGCTCAGAGGAAGACAGCGATGAAGAGGCGGACGCCATTCTGAGGAAAGAGGAGGAGGAGATCGAGCACAACTGGGGCGAGTTGAGCAAAGACGCTCAGCGAAGTGACGAGGTGACGTCTGGAGTCTGTGTGTGTTCAAGATGAAACTCTGACACACAGATACTAATGTGTGTGCGTGTGTGTGTCTGTGTGCGTGTGTGTGTCTGTGTGCCTGTGTGTGTGTCAGGTTTCTGCTCGACTCGCCGTCTGCAACATGGACTGGGACCGCATGAAGGCCAGAGACCTGCTGGCACTGTTCAACTCCTTCACACCACAGGGGGGCGCTGTGCTGTCTGTCAAGGTATTGAAACAGGAAGTACCTGTGGGAGGTTTGTTTCTGTCACTCACTTGAGACTACGACGATTTCAATTATTATATTTTTAGATTTAATTTCTGTTTGAACAGATCTAGATCATTATCTTTCAAATTGATAAGTTCTCTGAGAAGGATTCATGAACATGGATTCAAAGAGTTCAGATATTTATAAGAGTCGGGATCTTGTGGTTTCACGGATCAGCTGAGCTCAGACTCAGGTTTAATGAACTCATATAAAACTCGTACTCATCAATGATCGGCTGGAGCCTGGTTCTGGATCAGAGCTCTGAGTGTGGACAGGTGTGTGAGAGATGAAACTGCAGTGCATTCTGGGTGTTGTGGTCCAGATTTACCCATCGGAGTTTGGGAAGGAGCGACTGAAGGCGGAGGAGACCCAGGGACCGATGGAGCTGAAGGCCCTGCCTGAAGACCCCGAGGACGACACAGAGGAGGAGAGGTAACACACACACACACATGCACACACGCACACACATGCCGTCTTCCTGTGGAGCTGACCAGTGCACGTGATTCTCCCAGGGTGCACAGGGAGAAGATGCGGGACTACCAGTTCAAGCGCCTCAGATATTTCTACGCCGCGGTGGAGTGCGACTCGGCTGAAACGGCTGCTAAGCTCTATGAGGAGTGTGACGGCTTCGAGTACGAGAGCAGCTGCTCGGTGATCGACCTCCGGTACGACAACCTGACCACTTAACCCCCCACCCCCCCACCCCCACCCCCATCAAGCTGTACTCAAACCTCTCTGTGACAGGTTTATTCCCGATGACGTCACGTTTGCTGAGGAGCCCACCGACGTGGCCACGGACGTGAACCTGTCGGCGTACACGCCCAAACTGTTCAGCTCCTCGGCCACGGCCTCGTCCAGGGTGAGAGGCGTGGCCTCTGAGGCCTTCAAGGACATCTGTACTTTGTAAAATCAGAAAACAACTAGTGACACTCCTGCTCCTCTGAACCGACCAATCAGGTGCAGCTGACGTGGGACGAGATGGACCACGACCGAGTGACCGCCTTCAACAGGAACTTCAACAAGGACGAGCTGCTGGAGATGGACTTCAACGCCTACCTGGCCTCCTCCAGCGAGGAAGAGGAGGATGAAGAGCAGGCTGAAGGTGAGACGTCTCCTCAGGACTCAGCTTGTCCTCTATGATGAGAGGAAGCAGCACTAAGGCTTTGTCTTCACAGCTGAACAGACAGAAGAGACGAAGGAGAAACCTCAGGAGGAAGAAGAGAGGAAGAAAAAGAAAAAGAGCGAGGATCAGATCTCTAAGTACAGAGAGCTGCTGAAAGGCATCCGGAACAAAGAGAAGAAGCTGCAGGACGACAAGGACATGGAGATGGAGATCACCTGGGTGCCAGGTACCTTCAACATCTCAATATTTGAAATATCGCTTTCTGTCTTTAAATCCTAACAACACTCCGTCCAGATGTGAGAGAACCTCAGGGCTCCACACATCGCTGAGGATCTGTGTGTTGTGTCTTCAGGCCTGAAGGAGACCACAGAGCAGCTGGTGAAGAAGAAGCTGGAGGAGAAGGACGAGCAGACGCCCTGGGAGGAGTTCCTGGGGAAGAAGAAGGAGCGGAGGCAGCAGAAGAAATCCCAGAACAAAGAGGTGAGTACCAGCGAGTGTCTGAGCGTCTTCATCAACACTGAATCTGTGGTTCATCCTGTTTGTGTTCCACCAGGAGGCGGCAGAGGACCCACTCAGTGATGATGAACTTCCTCCAGGCGTTGACCTCAGCGACGCCTTCTTCACCGAGGAGCTCGGTGCGACAGGTGATCAATCAACTGCCAATCAATCACTCAGGGATCTGACTCACACTAAAGAGAGAAGAGCAGCTTCTACCAGCTGTGTTGAGCACTTTATTAGGAACACATGCATTTATCCATCAGCCAATCAGGATGCAGCATTTCAGGGTCAGGGGGTTTCAAACTTTTCAGTTTCATGTGAACAAAAATATCAGAAGTCGAGTTTGTGTCTGCAGATGTGAAGAAACAGAAGAAGAAGAAGAAGAAGAAGAAGCTGGAGGAAGAGGAGCGAACGGCTGAGGAGGAAGAAGAGCTGGAAAAACAAAAGGTCAGAGGTTAATCTCATGTGACGTCATCAAACCTGCTTCAGACGTCAGGCTGGTTTCCTCAAGTGTGTGTGTGTGTGTGTGTGTGTGTGTGTGTGTGTGTGTGTGTGTGTGTGTGTGTGTGTGTGTGTGTGTGTGTGTGTGGTGTGTGTGTGTGTGTGTGTGTGTGTGTGTGTGTGTGTGTGTGTGTGTGTGTGTGTGTGTGTGTGTGTGTGTGTGTTGTGTGTGTGTGTGTGTGTGTGTGTGGTGTGTGTGTGTGTGTGTGTGTGTGTGTGTGTGTGTGTGTGTGTGTGTGTGTGTGTGTGTGTGTGTGTGTGTGTGTGTGCAGGCGGCGATGGCCCTGCTGATGGAGGACGACACAGACGAGCTCAAACACAAACACTTTAACTTCGATGAAATCGTGGAGCAGCAGAACTTGAGCAAGAAGAAGAGGAAGAAGCTGCTGAAGAAGGGGGAGGAGCCTCTGGAGAAGGACGACTTCCAGGTAAACACCTCGAGTCTCAGTTTGTGTGAAGTTTAAAAGAGAAGAGTTTTTATAGCAGCGCTCAGATTAAGAATTAAAAGAAAATAACGTTCAAACAATGAAAAGTCCAAATAAATTGTTGAATGAATTAAAAGCAAGAATGTGCAAAAGTTTCTTAAACTCTGGTTCTACGAGTCCTGGAACTTTTCATGTGAGAGCTTCTCCAGTCACGTGAACATTGGTGTGACTTTGATTGGAGTTGGATATAAATATGATTTAATAAAGCGTGATGCTGTTCATCCCGGGAACACGAGACACTTTTACAAACAACAAACATCAAATCACAAAGACACAACAAGACAAAGATGACTCAGTTGTTTTTACACTGTAAACCTGACGCACACAAACCTAATGCATCTTTACTAAAAACTGGGTTAGGGTTAGGCTTAGACGAAAAAATATGTGAATTATATTTAAAAAATCAGTAGAATAAAGTTGTCATTGATTTAATACATTTAATAATTAATGCTATATTTAGTAATAGGATGGATGTTCCTGTTTATTCACCTGCAGCCTCGTGTTAGTCCAGGAGCTTTAGTTTGTAGTCTGTCTCAGTGACACGCCTCTTCCTGTCTCTGTGCAGGTGGACGTGAAAGACGCTCGCTTCCAGGCCATGTTCACGTCCCACCTGTTCAACCTGGACCCGTCCCACCCCAGCTTCAAGAAGACCAGAGCCACTCAGAGCATCGTGGCCGAGAAGCAGCGCCGGAGAGAGCGGAGGGACGAGGACCTCGGCGCTCAGTCGGCCACACGGACAGAGCCGCCCGCCACAGCTGAACAGGAAGTGACGGGGGGGAAAGTACACAGTGACTCTGATGCTGCGACGGCGAAGCAGCCGATGGAGCCGAGTCTGTCTCTGCTGGTGAAATCAATCAAAAGCAAAACAGAGCAGTTTCAGGCCCGAAAGAAACAGAAGCTCCTGTAAAGACTGAGACTGAACGTTCCTGATCAGTGTCTCCTGATGACACCTCACTGTGCTCAGTGTCTCCTGATGACACCTCACTGTGCTCAGTGTCTCCTGATGACACCTCACTGTGCTCAGTGTCTCCTGATGACACCTCACTGTGATCAGTGTCTCCTGATGACACCTCACTGTGCTCAGTGTCTCCTGATGACACCTCACTGTGCTCAGTGTCTCCTGATGACACCTCACTGTGATCAGTGTCTCCTGATGACACCTCACTGTGATCAGTGTCTCCTGATGACACCTCACTGTGTCATACAGGGACACAACAGGAAGATGATGTTAAAGAATTAAACTGAAATGTTCACAAACGTTTGAAGCTTCATCTCTCCAACACCTGCAGTGCTTTTAGCTTGAGATGGTTTTATAATATTTAATGAGTCATAATCAGATTGAATGGTTTTAAGATGTTTCCACACATGAACTGTGTGTACATGTTGTGTAGTTGGTGTTTGTGGAGCAGCAGCAGGTTGTCGGGTCCGACTCAAACAGGAACATGTGGGGGACATCCAGGTGAGGGGCGGGGCCTGTAGAGCAGCAGGAGGCGGGGACATGACGTATAAACTCTGCTGTGGAGAGATCAGTGTTGTTTACAGCTCGTCCACACCGGGGTCATCACCAGAAGATCTGGAATCTCCTCGTGTTTCCAAGTGGACGTCTTCATCTTCTACGTGTTCGGCTCCTCTTCTTCATCCTGAGATGTTTGTGTTCTTCCAGTTTCACGTCACGTGTTAGAAACCTCATCAACACGTCCACTCGCTCTCTGAGAAGCTTCCACACATTGTCCTGCTGGTTCCTCACATGGACTCACACATGTTACACACATGTTACCAGGAGGCTGCAGGAGAAGATCCAGAATAAACTCTTTATTACAGTCTGTTAGAAAACAGTAATTGTACCTGTTAATAAAGTTGTACAATTTAAAGGAGAAACATTCTGTTCATGTTGATCATTTTATTTAATGTTATAACTAAAATGTTTTCATTCTCTAAAGTTCAGAATCACTTTCCTCCGGCTGTCGCTGCAGCTCCTCTTTCAGCCTCTGTCTCAAACACTTGGTTTCAGCTCCTGTCTCTTTAAGACCCTCCTGACAAAGTCTCTGATTGGTCAGCTCGTCTGGTGTGAACTGAGCTTCAGTGTTTTTTAACTTCTAAGAACTTAAAAAGAAACACTGGGGAAAAAAATCACGTTCAACCGTAAAATTTCTGAAAATAGTGAAAAATAGTTTCCGACACAAAAGCACAAATCGCAGTTGTAGCAGTTTGTTCTCGACTCAAACATCAGATTTTGTCGACTCGTCTCCAGTCGATGGATTAATGGATCATCTGCATCATCTGCCCGGGTCACTGCTCACACCTGATTGGTTGAGAACCACAGCCCTGCAGACGGGCTCCTATGGTCCCGGGTATTCGAAGACAGCCGCCGCCCCCATCCCGGTCCCGATGCACATGGACACGACTCCGTACGCCCTGCGGTCACACAGCAGGCGGGTCTCAAACACAGATCAACAGGTCACGGTTCGGATCTCGTCTCTGGGAACAAACCTCTTTCCTCTGCGTCTCAGCTCGTTGAGCAGCGTCACCACCTGCCGGGCGCCGGTGCAGCCCAGCGGGTGACCCAGAGCGATGGCGCCGCCGTTAGGATTCACCTTCTCCAGGGGGATCCCCAACTTCTCCACACAGTAAACGGCCTGAAGACAACCAGAGGACACTGAGACACATCGTCTGTCCTCTGTCCTCCGACCCACAACAGAGAAACACAGCATCTCTGCTGATCTCTGTCCAAACTCCTGTGAATCTGAACAACCTGCTTTCTCCTTCCTTAACTTTCTATTTTGGACAAAAGTCATTTTAAAATCATCTGTAACAAAAGAGACTGAAAGTTCTTCATCTGTTTCTAAAACCATCGACTGGAACTCACCTGACTGGAAAACGCCTCGTTGATTTCAAACACCTCGATATCGTCCAGCGTCAGTCCTGAGACACACAACGACAGAGTGAAGCTCCACAATCACCACACACACACACACACACACACACACAGTCTCACACTCTCTCACCAGCTTGTTGCAGAGCGGCAGGGATGGCCGCCGCGGGTCCGATTCCCATGACATCAGGAGGAACCCCGACCACGGCGCTGGCCCTCAGGACCCCGAGCACCGGCAGACCCCGGGCCTCCACGGCCGACCTGCGGCCAATCAGCACGGCTGCTGCTCCATCACTCATCTGGCTGGAGTTACCTGACACCATGTGTGTGTGAGTGAAGAGTTAGTCGCCGCTAAGAGACACAGGTAACCTGCTCACCTGTTGTCACGGCGACACTGACCCACCTGCCGTGGTGCTGCCGTCGGGTTTGAAGGCCGCTCGCAGTTTGCTCAGTCCTTCCAGAGTCGTTCCAGGTCTGACGCCGTCGTCTTTCAGGACCGTGACCTCCCGCTCTTCACCTGCCTCGTCCACCAACCTGGTGCTGACGGGAACGATCTCCTGGTGGAACAGGTTCATGTCCTGAGCCCGGGCCGCTCTGTGGAGAAGACGCTCTGTTACCGAGGACCTGCTCAGATGGAAGCAGCTGCTGCAGGAGCTCCACACAAATACACAAATAAACTCAGTGAGAAAAAGAGGAGTGCTTTACTTCTGTTGAGAGCTCAGAGCGAAGGCGTCCTGCTTTTCTCGTGAGATTCCAAATCTCTCTGCAACGTTCTCTGACGTGATGCTGCAAAAAACATGAGACGCAGCAGAGTCACAGACGGAAGGGACGGACGCCGGCTGCGTGAGGACATGAAGACACGGAGCGTCCTCATCACTTTATACTGATCGTTCAAAATACAACTCATGAAAACATTTGATCACTTTCTCACTTTCCTATTTTCATGGTTTTGTGAAAGTGATTCAGGGTCAAACTCAGAACCTGAGCTCCTTGTTCTAGATCATGTGACCTGCAGCAGCCGTCTCACCCCATGGGCATGATGCAGTCTCTGGCCTTGTCGTTGTCCATCAGCCTGGAGCTCAGATCTCCAGGGTTCCCCATCGTACGCAGAGACATGCTCTCCACGCTGGAACACACAGAACATCTCACACCTTCAATCTGCTTCCATTGGATTCACCACATCAGAGAACCTAGAGAAGGTTCTGCAGGTCCTTCAGGAGGGTTCTACAGGCCTTGGACTGTAGGTTCCTCTAGAGCTAACAACTGGAGGTCTGTGTGGTGAATGCTCTCCTAAAGAATTGATGTATTATCCTGGATGAACTTCTCATCACTGGCCCAGTGTCTCCATGTTTTATTAAGTACAAGAACATACATGTTTAACTGTGATAGGAACCACACAGGACACGTACCCGCAGGCGAGGCCCAGGTCGATGGATCCACTTCTGATGGCTCCTGCACAAACACAGGGAGACCCAAAGCATTCTGGGTAAATAAACAGCAGCTGTGTTCTCACCTTCAGTCGCTTTAAATGAAGCTGCAGTCGTTTTACCTGCTACATTAAAAAGAGCCTGAAGTCCAGAGGAGCACTGTCTGTTCACAGTGTAGACGGGAACTGTCTCTGGAAACCCACTGAGGGGACGACAAATACACATCTACACATGCTGTATAAATACACACAGCAAATATAAATATATACACAAAAATATACTTTTTCTGACCTGAGAAAATGAGCCACTCTGACCATCAGAGCTCCGGCTCCCGGCTGCAACACATTACCTGGTGAACAGGAAGGAGGATGACAGGATGATGACAGGATGATGGAAGAATGATGACAGGATGATGACAGGATGATGACAGGATGATGACAGAATGATGACAGGATGATGACAGGATGATGAAAGGATGATGACAGGATGATAACAGGAGGATAACAGGAGGATGACAGGATGATGACAGGATGATGACAGGATGATGACAGGAGGATAACAGGGTGATGACAGGGTGATGAAAGGATGATGACAGGATGATGACAGAATGATGACAGGATGATGACAGAATGATGACAGAATGATGACAGGATGATGACAGAATGATGACAGGATGATGACAGGATGATGACAGGATGATGACAGAATGATGACAGAATGATGACAGGATGATGACAGGATGATGACAGGATGATGACAGGATGATGACAGGATGATGACAGGATGATGACAGGAGGATAACAGGGTGATGACAGGGTGATGAAAGGATGATGACAGGATGATGACAGAATGATGGAAGAATGATGACAGGATGATGACAGGATGATGACAGGATGATGACAGAATGATGACAGGATGATGACAGGATGATGACAGGATGATGACAGAATGATGACAGAATGATGAAAGGATGATGACAGGATGATAACAGGAGGATGACAGGAGGATGACAGGATGATGGAAGAATGATGACAGGATGATGACAGGATGATGACAGGATGATGACAGAATGATGACAGGATGATGACAGGATGATGAAAGGATGATGACAGGATGATAACAGGAGGATAACAGGAGGATGACAGGATGATGACAGGATGATGACAGGATGATGACAGGAGGATAACAGGGTGATGACAGGGTGATGAAAGGATGATGACAGGATGATGACAGAATGATGACAGGATGATGACAGAATGATGACAGAATGATGACAGGATGATGACAGAATGATGACAGGATGATGACAGGATGATGACAGGATGATGACAGAATGATGACAGAATGATGACAGGATGATGACAGGATGATGACAGGATGATGACAGGATGATGACAGGATGATGACAGGATGATGACAGGATGATGACAGAATGATGACAGGATGATGACAGGATGATGACAGGATGATGACAGAATGATGACAGGATGATGACAGGATGATGACAGGATGATGACAGAATGATGACAGAATGATGACAGGATGATGACAGAATGATGACAGGATGATGACAGAATGATGACAGGATGATGACAGGATGATGACAGGATGATGACAGAATGATGACAGAATGATGACAGGATGATGACAGAATGATGACAGGATGATGACAGGATGATGACAGGATGATGACAGAATGATGACAGAATGATGACAGGTTGATGACAGGATGATGACAGGATGATGACAGGATGATGACAGGATGATGACAGGATGATGACAGGATGATGACAGAATGATGACAGGATGATGACAGGATGATGAAAGGATGATGACAGGATGATAACAGGAGGATAACAGGAGGATGACAGGATGATGACAGGATGATGACAGGATGATGACAGGAGGATAACAGGGTGATGACAGGGTGATGAAAGGATGATGACAGGATGATGACAGAATGATGACAGGATGATGACAGAATGATGACAGAATGATGACAGGATGATGACAGAATGATGACAGGATGATGACAGGATGATGACAGGATGATGACAGAATGATGACAGAATGATGACAGGATGATGACAGGATGATGACAGGATGATGACAGGATGATGACAGGATGATGACAGGATGATGACAGAATGATGACAGAATGATGACAGGATGATGACAGGATGATGACAGGATGATGACAGAATGATGACAGGATGATGACAGGATGATGACAGGATGATGACAGAATGATGACAGAATGATGACAGGATGATGACAGGATGATGACAGGATGATGACAGAATGATGACAGGATGATGACAGGATGATGACAGGATGATGACAGAATGATGACAGAATGATGACAGGATGATGACAGAATGATGACAGGATGATGACAGGATGATGACAGGATGATGACAGAATGATGACAGAATGATGACAGGTTGATGACAGGATGATGACAGGATGATGACAGGATGATGACAGGATGATGACAGGATGATGACAGGATGATGACAGAATGATGACAGAATGATGACAGGATGATGACAGAATGATGACAGAATGATGACAGGATGATGACAGAATGATGACAGGATGATGACAGGATGATGAAAGGATGATGACAGGATGATAACAGGAGGATGACAGGAGGATGACAGGATGATGAAAGGATGATGACAGGTTGATGAAAGGATGATGACAGGATGATGACAGGGTGATGAAAGGATGATGACAGGATGATGAAAGGATGATGACAGGATGATGACAGGAGGATAACAGGGTGATGACAGGGTGATGAAAGGATGATGACAGGATGATGACAGGATGATGACAGGATGATGACAGGATGATGACAGGAGGATGACAGGATGATGACAGGATGATGACAGGATGATGACAGGGTGATGACAGGATGATGACAGGAGGATAACAGGGTGATGACAGGATGATGACAGGATGATGACAGGATGATGACAGGATGATGACAGGAGGATAACAGGAGGATGACAGGATGATGAAAGGATGATGACAGGTTGATGAAAGGATGATGACAGGATGATGACAGGATGATGACAGGATGATGAAAGGATGATGACAGGATGATGACAGGGTGATGAAAGGAGGATGACAGGATGATGACAGGATGATGACAGGATGATGACAGGATGATGACAGGATGATGACAGGATGATGACAGGATGATGACAGGAGGATAACAGGGTGATGACAGGGTGATGAAAGGATGATGACAGGATGATGAAAGGATGATGACAGGATGATGACAAGATGATGACAGGGTGATGAAAGGATGATGACAGGATGATGACAGGATGATGACAGGATGATGACAGGATGATGACAGGGTGATGACAGGATGATGACAGGGTGATGAAAGGATGATGACAGGATGATGAAAGGATGATGACAGGATGATGACAGGGTGATGACAGGGTGATGAAAGGATGATGACACGGTGATGAAAGGATGATGACAGGATGATGACAGGATGATGACAGGATGATGACAGGGTGATGACAGGATGATGACAGGGTGATGACAGGGTGATGACAGGATGATGACAGGATGATGACAGGATGATGACAGGATGATGACAGGATGATGACAGGGTGATGACAGGATGATGACAGGGTGATGACAGGGTGATGACAGGGTGATGAAAGGATGATGACAGGGTGATGACAGGGTGATGAAAGGATGATGACAGGATGATGACAGAATGATGACAGGATGATGACAGAATGATGACAGGGTGATGACAGGATGATGACAGGGTGATGACAGGGTGATGACAGGGTGATGAAAGGATGATGACAGGATGATGACAGGATGATGACAGGATGAGGACAGAATGATGACAGAATGATGACAGGATGATGACAGGATGATGACAGGATGATGGAAGGATGATGACAGGATGATGACAGGATGATGACAGGATGAGGACAGAATGATGACAGAATGATGACAGGATGATGACAGAATGATGACAGGATGATGGAAGGATGAGGACAGAATGATGGAAGAATGATGACAGGATGATGACAGGATGATGACAGGATGATGACAGGGTGATGACAGGATGATGACAGGATGATGGAAGGATGAATAGATAACTCACCTACACAGATGTCCCCCAGCTGATCGGGTGAGAGGCCAACATCTGTCAAAACAGCTTTCATGACCGCGCTCAGTAGCTCGTCAGGAGTGGTGTCCTGAAACACAGGTGAGTTACAGAGTTACAGTAGAGTTACACTAGAGTTACAGGGGAGTAAGTTTACAGTTACAGAGTTACAGAGTTACAGATGAGCTACAGAGTTACAGGAGAGTTAAAGAGTTACAGAGTTAAAGAGTTAAAGAGTTACCGTAGAGTTACACTAGAGTTACAGTAGAGCTATAGGACAGTTAAAGAGCTACAGAGTTACAGAGTTACAGAGTTACAGAGTTAAAGAGTTAAAGAGTTACAGAGTTACAGAGTTAAAGAGTTACAGAGTTACAGAGATACAGAGTTAAAGAGTAATTGAGTTAAAGAGTTACAGGAGAGTTACAGAGTTACAGAGTTAAAGGGTTACAGAGTTAAAGGAGAGTTACAGAGTTACAGAGTTACAGAGTTAAAGAGTAATCGAGTTACAGAGTTAAAGAGTTAAAGAGTTACAGAGTTACAGAGTTAAAGAGTTACAGAGTTACAGAGTTACAGAGTTAAAGAGTTACAGAGTTACAGAGTTAAAGAGTAATCGAGTTACAGAGTTAAAGAGTTAAAGAGTTACAGAGTTACAGAGTTAAAGAGCTACAGAGTTACAGAGTTACAGAGTTACAGAGTTAAAGAGTTAAAGAGTTACAGAGTTAAAGAGTTAAAGAGTTACAGAGTTACAGAGATACAGAGTTAAAGAGTAATTGAGTTAAAGAGTTACAGGAGAGTTACAGAGTTACAGAGTTAAAGGGTTACAGAGTTAAAGGAGAGTTACAGAGTTACAGAGTTACAGAGTTAAAGAGTAATCGAGTTACAGAGTTAAAGAGTTAAAGAGTTACAGAGTTACAGAGTTAAAGAGTTAAAGAGTTACAGAGTTACAGAGTTACAGAGTTAAAGAGTTACAGAGTTAAAGAGTAATCGAGTTAAAGAGTTACAGAGTTACAGGAGAGTTACAGAGTTACAGAGTTACAGGACAGTTAAAGAGCTACAGAGTTACAGAGATACAGAGTTAAAGAGTAATTGAGTTAAAGAGTTACAGGAGAGTTACAGAGTTAAAGAGTTACAGAGTTAAAGAGTTAAAGAGTTAAAGAGTTACAGAGTTAAAGAGTTACAGAGTTACAGGAGAGTTACAGAGTTACAGAGTTACAGGAGAGTAAGTTTACAGTTACAGAGTTACAGAGTTAAAGAGTTACAGAGTTACAGGAGAGTTACAGAGTTAAAGAGTTGTAGAGTTACAGAGTTGTAGAGTTACAGAGTTACAGGAGAGTTGTAGAGTTACAGAGTTACAGAGTTACAGAGTTAAAGAGTTAAAGAGTTAAAGAGTTACAGAGTTACAGGAGAGTTACAGGAGAGTTACAGAGTTAAAGAGTTACAGAGTTACAGGAGAGTTACAGGAGAGTTACAGAGTTAAAGAGTTACAGAGTTACAGGAGAGTTGTAGAGTTACAGAGTTACAGGAGAGTTACAGGAGAGTTAAAGAGTTAAAGAGTTACAGAGTTAAAGAGTTAAAGAGTTACAGAGTTACAGGAGAGTTAAAGAGTTACAGAGTTACAGAGTTAAAGAGTTAAAGAGTTACAGAGTTACAGGAGAGTTGTAGAGTTACAGAGTTACAGAGTTAAAGAGTTACAGAGTTACAGAGTTACAGGAGAGTTGTAGAGTTACAGAGTTACAGAGTTACAGAGTTACAGGAGAGTTGTAGAGTTACAGATGTTTCACAGATGTTTGTCATCTTAAACAGTTGTTACCTTGAACGATCCCCTCTTCGCCCTGCAGATGGCGCTCCTCAGGCCGTGAACAACCACCACATCCTCCGGGTCCTTGTTGCACGAGGCTCCGGTCCCTGAGCCGCAGTCTGACCTGCACAGCGCCCCCCTGTGGTCAGGGGGAGGAAACAGGTGACCAGAGAGGTTCTTTAATCTCAACATGACGGTTTGAGTTTTATTTCCGCTCTCAGTTCGTCAGAGTCTGAATCACACTTCCGCTAAACCCTGAGGACGGAGACCGACGAGGGACAAACAGAGCGAGGAGCGCCCGCCCCCTTCGTCTCCTCCTGTGGCGGACCAGCTTTGTTCTGAGCTTTATTTTGAAAGGGAGCAGCTTTCGGGAACCTTTATATAAACTTTTATTCTACTCTAAAATGTATTTTTAATATTGATCAGACTTCTTCCTTTTCTTTTTTCTTCCTGGTTTTGTGTTTTGGTATAAATATCTTGTAATGATCAGTTTGTGATATGATCATTAGCAGATTAACATTATTTCATGTTTCTTAGTTTTATTTGTATGAATTAGCTTTTATGTAAAGTCGTCTTTTATCTATCTTATGTTTATCTAACATTTTTTATCTAAATTTCTGCTTTTACACAATGCTGTTTTCTTATGTATTTTATTCATAGTTCTGATCAGTGTGAATGACTGTGTAATTCAGCTTCTGTAAAAGTATTTTATAAACTCTCTTGTTCTTTATGAATAAATGTACAGTTTTATATATATATATATATACACCTTGAGTCCATGAGATTTAGAGAAGTGACACAGATCAAATGAATCTTTTATTTCCAGATGTTTCTGTTCATAAGGCCACGACTTGCTGCACATTCAGGTTGGAATCAAATGACAGGAAACAAAAACAAAAATTATTGTATAACATACGTTTTTTCTTATGAAAACTCGACTCTACCAAACTCCCGAAACGAAACAAGGAAAGAACAAATAATAGCACAGGAGTTAAAATTACAGACAGGATGATTAATATCTGCCTAATTACAGTATTTAAAAAAAGGACATTTAAAATGAATCATTTCTGAAGAGCTGACGTGTAAACAGATCGATGTTCAGTTGAATTATGGGTAAAATGACCAGATTTCAAAAATCAGGAAGCAGAACCGGAGCGAGTGTGATGAGTCATCACAGTACAAATATAAAAAGTATTATTCAGCTTTAAATAGAAAATGAAGTGTTTCACTGTTTTTAAAATCCTTCAGCAACAAGAAAAATTTACTCTGAAAAAATTTCAGCTGAATCACAAATGTGGGTGCGTGGGTGAGTGAGTGAGTGAGTGTGTATGTGTGTGTATGTGTGTGTGTGTGTGTGTGTGTCTGTGTGTCTGTGTGAGGTCAAATCCTCGTCCAGAGTTCACGTTGTGTAAAGATCAAACCCTCTTGTTGATCAGCACTTCATGTTATTATAAAGCTCGTATCACCATGGTAACATTACCATCTGCAGCTCTGATTGGTTCATTACATGTTATAATTTGCAATTGTGGTATCAAGGGACCGCCCACACACAGACTCTCAACCAATCGTGAGTCTCCGCCTGTTTTTATATCATCAAATAACTGATTTAAACCAAACTGACCAGAAACACGTGAACAAACCTCCAGAAGAACGACGTGAAATGACAGAAACTTCTTTGACAAACCTTTAACGTTTTTTAGTTTGGTCCGTGTCCCTTCTGCTAACATGGAGGTGGAGGTTTATGGCCTATGCCGCAGCCAGACACCAGGGGGCGATCGATCACTTTGGCCTCAATAGGGATCCGTCAAGGTGTCAATCTTTATTTACAAACTTTGATCCAAACAAACAATCTCTGACGACAGCAAACACACAGAATAAATGTCAGGCTGGTGAAGGTGTGTGTGTGTGTGTGTGTGTGTGTGTGTGTGTGTATATGACTCAACACACAACCACAGGTTACCCATAACACCCCTCTCTGAGAGACAGGGGTCAAACTTCAACTGTGATGGAATGGGACCAATCAGACTTGTCGTGTGTCTGTGGTGAAACCAGGAGTCCCTCCCCCCCCCCTCAGCAGCTTCCTGAGAACTTCAAAATAAAAGTCATTGTGGCAGTGAAGCAGGAACCTCTACAGTGATCTGGCTCCTCGGGCTCAGGCGTAGAAGATGAGCTCGGGGATCTGCCCCCCCTGCACTCCGGTGCCGTTGGTGCTGTCTGACGAGCACTGGAACTGGAAGGTCACTTTGCCACACTGCACCTCCGTCATGCCCTCCTGGCCGAAGTAGCTGAGCTCGTTGCCGTCCAGCACCACGCTGGCGGTGTAGAAGGTGTCCGGCTCGATTTGCACCGGGTACTCGAACCAGACTGTGAAGGTGCTGCTGGAGCCGTCAGAGAAGAACTTGATGATCCTCTGGGCCACCGGCACGCCCTGACGCTTCAGCTCGATTTTGGCGCTGTACTCGGCCGAGCCGCAGCTGGAGCCGTACAAACCGAAACCAGCGATGAAGACGCGTTTGTCCACGGCGAACTGGATGCTGTCGCAGCGGCCTCGGTAGCGCCACTGGTTGCTCCGGTAGGCGCAGGACTGGAAGCGGTGGCAGCGCTGGGACGACAGGCCTTTACGAGGTTTGGTGCAGAACAAGAGTTCCGGCTTCTGGGCGGCGGTGAACCACAGGAAGAGGTCGTTGGTCTCGTTGAGCGTGAGCACATCCGACTGGGCGGCTCCGTTGGCGAAGTCCTCCAGCGCCATGGTGGGAATGCGGATCAGGTAGATGGCCTTCCCCAGCACCAGGCGCTTGTTCTCGATGGTCGGTGGGAGGTCTTGTCGTTGGCACTCGGCCTCGGCCCAGTTCAGCGCCGCCTCAAACACCACCATCTCTTTGGCATTGAGCGTTTCTCTCCGCAGGATGCTCTCCAGCGTCTGAGAGTCGATGTCACAGAAGCCTTCTGAGCGCAGAGCGAGCTCGGCCTGGGCGTCGATCACCTCCCAGCAGCGCTGCGTCAGGTCCGGCTCCTCGAACAGGCAGCTCTGAGACAGCAGCACGCAGGCGTTCTTAGCGCTCAGGCTCGTCTCCAGGAAGCTGACGCAGGCTCGGGCCAGATGAGGCACGATGTACTTCTTGGCAGCGTAGAGAGTCGCCAGCACCGTGTCGGCACAGAGCTCGATCTCGTCACAGTAGATGTACCTGAGGAGGCCAACACAGCTGAGATGAGTCCGTCAGTTTAGATTCAAAACATTCTGAAAGTGAAATGAACAGGTGGACGTACTTCATCATGGCGAGGAAGGACGGGGGCTCCACGTCAGGGATCCGGATCTCCTCCTGATCCTCGGCCAGTTCCCCGTAGAACATGGCGTGGAACACCGAGCTGCCGACCGCCAGGACGTACTGTCGAGCACAGAGACCACAGATCAGATTCAAACCTGAGGGCGCCATCATGTGACCCAGCTGCCAGCTCTGTGTAATCCTCAAAGTAATAAAGAAAATGTTACTTTCTAAAAGTTACACAAAACTTTACCAGAATTCTCTGAAATGATAAAGTCGAACATTTGCAGAGAAATCTGTAAAATCCTTGAAAATCAAGTTTAAATATTTTCTCACGAATAACGAGTCTCTACAAAGTCTGAATATGAACGAAGATAAGTAACTTATCTGATAAATCTGAGAACACATTATAGAAGATCCATTTCTCATAAAGATGTTATGGATTTGATATGTGTAGAAAGTGTCTTCACTGCCGGCTCGTGGTACCTTGTGTCCCGGGACTCGCTGCGTCCCCCCCGACGGCCCGACCACGAAGTGGACGTCCGCCATCGTCTCGTTGTTGAACATCACTGAGTTTCTACAGAGACACAGGATCCACCAGGAGGTTAGAGATCCATGTAGAAGAAGAAACAGGTGACGTAGCTGCAGCTCCATCATGGACGGAGTCAAGAAACGTTCAAATTTAGATGATATCATCAGACCTGTGTCCCTCATCATCAGGTGGAGGAGATGGATGTAGGGGTGGGGGGGAAGGTGGGGGCAATGGAGGAGGTTAATAGTGGAGGAGAAGGTGGAGAGGTTGGTGGTGTAGTGATGGATGTAGAGGGAATGGTGCAGGTGATTGAGGAGGAGGTGGTGGTGTAGTGATGGATGGAGGGATATGTGCAGGTGATGGAGGAGGAGGTGGTGTGTAGTGATGGATGGAGAGGATGAGGTGATGGAGGATGGAGGTGGTGGTGTAGTGATGGATGGAGAGGACATAGTTTAGGTGATGGAGGAGGAGGTGGTGGTGTAGTGATGGATGGAGAGGATGTGGTGCAGGTGATGGAGGAGAAGGTGGTGGTGTAGTGATGGATGGAGAGGATGTGGTGCAGGTGATGAGAAGGTGGAGGAGGTGGTGGTGTAGTGATGGATGGAGAGGACATGGTGCAGGTGATGGAGGAGAAGGTGGTGGTGTAGTGATGGATGTAGAGCACATGGTGCAGGTGATGGAGGAGAAGGTGGAGGAGGTGGTGGTGTAGTGATGGATGTAGAGGACATGGTGCAGGTGATGGAGGAGAAGGTGGAGGAGGTGGTGGTGTAGTGATGGATGTAGAGCACATGGTGCAGGTGATGGAGGAGAAGGTGGAGGAGGTGGTGGTGTAGTGATGGATGTAGAGGACATGGTGCAGGTGATAAAGAAGGTGGAGGAGGTGGTGGTGTAGTGATGGATGTAGAGCACATGGTGCAGGTGATGGAGGAGAAGGTGGAGGAGGTGGTGGTGTAGTGATGGATGTAGAGGACATGGTGCAGGTGATAGAAGGTGGAGGAGGTGGTGGTGTAGTGATGGATGTAGAGACATGGTGCAGGTGATGGAGGAGAAGGTGGAGGAGGTGGTGGTGTAGTGATGGATGTAGAGGACATGGTGCAGGTGATAAAGAAGGTGGAGGAGGTGGTGGTGTAGTGATGGATGTAGAGCACATGGTGCAGGTGATGGAGGAGAAGGTGGAGGAGGTGGTGGTGTAGTGATGGATGGAGAGGAGGTGGTGCATGTGATAAAGAAGGTGGAGGAGGTGGTGGTGTAGTGATGGATGTAGAGGACATGGTGCAGGTGATGGAGGAGAAGGTGGTGGTGTAGTGATGGATGGAGAGCACATGGTGCAGGTGATAAAGAAGGTGGAGGAGGTGGTGGTGTAGTGATGGATGGAGAGGAGGTGGTGCATGTGATAAAGAAGGTGGAGGAGGTGGTGGTGTAGTGATGGATGTAGAGGACATGGTGCAGGTGATAAAGAAGGTGGAGGAGGTGGTGGTGTAGTGATGGATGTAGAGGACATGGTGCAGGTGATAGAAGAAGGTGGAGGAGGTGGTGGTGTAGTGATGGATGTAGAGCACATGGTGCAGGTGATGGAGGAGAAGGTGGTGTAGTGATGGATGTAGAGGACATGGTGCAGGTGATGAGGAGAAGGTGGAGGAGGTGGTGGTGTAGTGATGGATGTAGAGGACATGGTGCAGGTGATGAGAGAGAAGGTGGAGGAGGTGGTGGTGTAGTGATGGATGGAGAGGACATGGTGCAGGTGATGGAGGAGAGGAGGTGGTGGTGTAGTGATGGATGTAGAGCAGATGGTGCAGGTGATGGAGGAGAAGGTGGAGGAGGTGGTGGTGTAGTGATGGATGTAGAGGACATGGTGCAGGTGATGGAGGAGAAGGTGGAGGAGGTGGTGGTGTAGTGATGGATGGAGAGGAGGTGGTGCATGTGATAAAGAAGGTGGAGGAGGTGGTGGTGTAGTGATGGATGGAGAGGACATGGTGCAGGTGATGGAGGAGAAGGTGGAGGAGGTGGTGGTGTAGTGATGGAGGCGCTCTGCGGCTCACCTCTCCCGGACGGTCGGGTACAGGCCCTGCCAGGTGCAGCAGCTCGCAGCTCCCGGGTGGAGGTTGTTGTTGGTCTCGTTCTGCCGCTGGAGGTGGCTGACGGAGGCCGGAGGGAGCAGCTTCTTCCCGGGGAACAGCTCTGCGGCCATCGTGGTCCCGTCAGGCCGCCGTCCGGGTCATGACTGACCGGCGGAGCGGCACCGACACCCGGACACAGACGAACCAGAGCCCCGCTCGGATCTGAGGGTTTGACGCTGGAGCTAAGCTAATGCTAGCAGAGCGTGAACTCCGCTGGTCTGCACAGATCAAAGGAATAACTCTTTCAAAGTAAATCACCTCAGAGTCTGAAGTAAAAGTTTAAAACAAAGAATAAGTTTAAACATCGAAGACGGTCAACGATAACTTTAGCTTGTTGTGGTAGTTAGTTGTTTAACTAGCTAACTAACCAGCTAACTACAGATTAAACAGCTGGTTAAAGTTTGAACTCACTTCAGTTCAAGTTTCTTTCCTTCGTCTCTTCTCGTTTGATCTCAGTTGTTTGTGGACGAGCTTTGATCTCAGTGTGTTTGTGGACGAGCTTTGTTTACAGTAGCTCGCTAGCGGCTGCTTCTTCTGCTGCTGCCGCTCAGCAGGCTCAGCTCCCTGAAGGAACCACACCGCCCCTAGCGGGCACTCAGGAGAACTGCACTCAGCTAATAAAACAGTCGCTTCTTTGTTTTTAAATGTTTCATTATTGTTGTCTCCGAGTAGAGTAACTCCAAGTCAACGTGTTAGTGTGATTTAACTCAACAGATGAAATGAGAATTCAGGCTGTTTCTTTATATTCTATTTCTTCTGGTGTTTTTATTTTCATAAAATGTTTTATATATTTTTTAAGCCAACATTTTATAAAAGGTAATGAATGAATTGTGACTGCTGTTGTGTTCACTTTGTGAAGCTGAACAGAAAAATAAAGTTGAGTTAAACAACACAAACACCGATACACAACATATTTCTTTATTGTTGTTACTGAAATCTGTCAAAATAAAAACATGGAAAACGAAACCACAGTTTATGTACAGATTAGTTTCTATATTTTCTCTTTAATAACACTTATTTACACTTCAGCCTTTGGGCACTAAAGACGACAAAATAAAATCAGCTGCCAACGTCACGTTTGGTCTCCATGGTAACGGTTTAATCATCAAAGTGTTGAATGGTAAATGAGATGAAGAATAAATGATGGGAGTCCTATTTTTGTTTGTCAAGAAACAAAACTGAAATTAATTAAAGTTTAGAACATAAACTATTATACTTTGATGAACTAAAAGTTCAGGAGCTGATTCAC